>JAGFPH010001200.1:156724-170468 GCA_018207615.1 Philaenus spumarius
ATATAATAAGTTTAAAATTTTGTATTGCTGTCTTTTAAGAATATATTTTTTGTTGTGTAGTAGAATTACCAAATTGGATTTTATTCCTGCATTTTTTACTTTCTCCACCCTATACGTAGTATATGGAGAAAGTATTGTTTTCGTAAAAATGTTCGAATTTGAATTTTCAGTTGAATTATCTGTTTTGGTGCTCCCAGAACCCCAAAAAATTGTTTAGTGCAATTATCTGTGTTGGTGCTCCCTGAACCCAAAAATATTTTTAGTGGAATTTTTTGTTTTGGTGCTCCCTGAACCCAAAAAAGTGTTTTTAACGTGGTGTCTGTCTGTCAGTGTGTCAGTATGTATACACGACCAGAGAGGACACTATTGGTCCGATTTTCATGAAATTTGGTATGTAGGTACTAAACCCTAATATCTCCAGGCGTTTTTTTCATTTTTTGGAATTTTTAATTTTTAAGGGTAATTTACCCCTAAAAACCCATAAAAAACGACAAAAATGCAAATTTCTCAAAAACGGCTCTAACGATTTTGATCAAATTTTCAGTATTTATAGTGCTTAAGATGCCAAACAAAATGACACCACCCGCTTTTATCAAAACTTCGGCGTTTTATAATTATGGGGAAATGTTAAAAAATAAACAAGTTTATGTTGTCAATCTAGCATCGCGGCGACGGCCGCACGAGGTAGCACAACTGTAGCGAGCACGGCCACTAATTCAAAGGTCGCGCGATCGAATCCCGCCTGGGACAATAATTTTTTTATACGATTGACGTAGGTAGAATATTATTTTTTTTGTTTTGTTCTAAAAAGTAGTAAATAAATGATTAAAAAAAATATTATTTTGACTACAGTAAGTTGGGAGAAAGTTTGTGTCAGTTAACTGATACCATTTATTTACATATTAATTAAATCTACGAACTATGCATGCCAACCCACAAACACATACACACTGCCACAAACACACATATAAATTACATATAGCAGAAAATCTAACATACATCAATTTACATTTAGCTCAATTCTTAAATTTTGGCCAAGTTTTATTTTTTGCATTAATTTCTAATAATTTTATACAGTAATTAATTCTAGAGACCATACATACCAATACTCACGCACACACAAAAAACGGAGAGGGCTGATATGGAAACCTAACATAACACAAATAAACATTAATCAACAATCGTTTCCATTGTCCTACCTGAATATTTTCCAAATGAACCAACTCAATAGTTGAACTCTTGTATTAACTCCCACCTGTACTTCCAGGCTGCCCGACAATACTTCGCCAATCGGTCCCAATCCCGACCATTTAAGTAATCGTAAAATTCTTCTCGCGACAACTCAAGTTTATTGAAAAAACCCTGCCGAACACCTTTCAAAATTGGGCACTTTGCTACAAAATGGAATACGTCTTTTACTTCCGTTAAGTCACACAAAGAACATTTATAATTTATCCCCTCTACCCAGGGTTTGTAATTTAGGTGTAATAATTCTCCTCTGCATTTTAAAATCCACTTAACTGTGGTGGTACTATAATAATTTTGAAAATATGTCTTATCACCAAGTTCCAAATTTAGATTTCTATAAATAGTATGATAACGACCAGCCTTAGCTGCAAACAGATTATTCTGATTATTCTGCCTACTCATCGCTTCGACTAAAGTAAATAACTGTCCCTTCCATTTATTTACGCCTGAAAGTCCAGTATCGAAACTAATCGCATGCTCGTTTGCTAACTGCAACCATTCTTTATACCAAAATACTTTATTTCTTATGACTTGTTTTGTTAAAAAGTTTGGAAGCCTCTCTTCCGACATATTTAAAGTTTTTAACACATAATTTACATGCATCCTAAAAGTAAATGCAAACAATTTGTCTAAACCTAACTCTAAGTACAAAACATAATTTGGAGTGTTATCTGGCAGTTGCAACAGTCGTTTAACAAACAAACGTAACAACTGCTCTACCAGTTTGTATTGTTTGTATCCCCACACTTGCGCTGCGTAACACATTAACGCCCTTTGTACCGCATTAAAGCATGCCCACTTTGATGATAACGGCACTTTTAAATTTGCTATTAAACTTTGCCACACACTGTTTATTGTGGCTTTAGCTGCTACAAGTTTTTGCTCGAAATGTTTTTCCCAAGATAAAGAAGGTGTCAATGTCACGCCTAAATACTTATACACATTTACACATTCTATCTCCTTCCTATTATACCACCACCGTTCATTGTGTGCTTGTCTACCTCCCTTTCTAAAGATCATAACTTTTGATTTGTTCAAGTTTACATTTAAATTCCACTTTCCACAATAACTCTCCAACTCATTAATCATTTCCTGTAACCCACTTGGTGTAGATGACAATAAAACTATATCATCCGCGTATAGTAACATATTTATTTTACGATCGTCAATCCGGCAACCTCCCCCTACTGCTTCAGGTAAATCATTCACAAAAAGTGAGAAAAAGATCGGACTCAGAAGACAGCCTTGTCTCAAACCTATTGTAGTATCAACATACTCTGACGTCCCACTCCTGCACCAGACACTTGCTTTCGCTCCAGTGTAAATGTCTCTAATAATTCAAATTTTCAGTATTTATAGTGCTTAAGATGCCAAACAAAATGACACCACCCGCTTTTATCAAAACTTCGGCGTTTTATAATTATGGGGAAATGTTTAAAAATAAACAAGTTTGTGTTGTCAATCTAGCATCGCGGCAGCGGCCGCACAGAGTAGCACCACGGTAGCGAGCACGGCCAGTAATTCAAAGGTCGCGCGATCGAATCCCGCCTGGGACAATAATTTTTTTATACGATTGACGTAGGTAGAATATTATTTTTTTGTTTTGTTCTAAAAAGTAGTAACAAATAAAATGATTAAAAACAATATTATTTTGACTACAGTAAGTTGGGAGAAAGTTTGTGTCAGTTAACTGATACCGTTTATTTAAATAAGAAAAAAAAGAAAGCACACATTTTTCGTTTGTAAAAATGTATAATATAGAACATATTTTACATTTATGAAGTTTTAGAACAGTTCAAAACAGTACTATAGAAATTTCTGTTGTTGTTTGGTATAATATATATATCTTGAAAAACCTTTTTATACGAAACAACAATGAATCTCTTCAAACAACTCATCTGGTATTTAGTGAGTCCAGCAAAATGCTTTCAACCAAGATGGATGCACCTGATGCTTTGCACTTTGCAGGTAATTTAGCGTTGAGTAGAAATCAATCGGATTATTTCCGCGAAACACGAAACACTCTTTCACAAAATCATGTCACGCAATACTGTAATAAATCGGTGCACTGTTACGCCGCTGGGGCTAGGTTGAGTGAGGTCAAATGTTTACAGTTGGTTGTCGGGGAAATGTTTTAGTTTTAGTAAATTACTTAATTTTAAGTATTCATTAAATCATTGTTGAAATAAAACGTTTGTATATCGGTGTACTAGTTTCAGACACAAGAATCAAGTAGAAATTACTTAAGTACAATTTTTATAAATAAATGCAATACCATTCGTTGGTTTATTTCTAATTAAATACCTAGCAAGCAAATGAATGTAATAACGGTCTGCTCCAGCAAAAGAGAAAGCAACCGGCAACTTCAGCGCTTCACCCTATAGCCGTATCTAAACAGTGCAATTTCTTGCACATTTTGACATTTCCTTATTTAAAAACCACTTTGCAAATCCATCTTTTGTAATTGAGTGCTGAGAACAAAGCCAAATATTCTTTATAGAATTGCGGATCCGGCTTGCTTAATTGCTTTTTATTATAAATATTTTATTGTGTGAGGAAAAAGTTCAAACTTGGTACTTAAAAAATGTCAATTATGTGACAAATAAACGGGATTAAAAAAAAGCGTTCGAATGCGTAATGTGAATGTAGTTAAAATGAGACCTTGCAAACGATTTTATGGTACAAAATAAATAGTTTTAAATTTAACATTGCTCTTACGGGATAAAAGTCCAAGATGGCCGCCACTACAGCAGATCCATAAGGGTCTGCTTCAGTAAACGAGAAAGCAGCCGACGATGCCATAGCTTCACTCGATGGCCGTATCCAAACAGTGCAATTTCTTGCAGCTGAGCGCTTTCACATTTCCTCATTACAAACCATTTTATAAATCCATATTTTGTGATTGAGTGCTGAAAAAAAAAAACTGAATATTCTTTATAAAATTGCGGATCCGGTTTGCGTTTCACTTTTAATTATAAATTGTGTAAAAAAAGGTTCAAACTTGGTACTTCAAAATGTTAATGACAGATGAAAAAAATTTTAAAAAAATGTGCAACGCAAAACGGATGCGTATTGTGACTGTGGTTAAAATAAGACCTTGCAAACCATTGTATGATAAAAATAAACGTAGGTTTTTTAAAATTTAATTTAAATTTGTATTTTTTTCTACAAAAGCTCTGCGTTCTAAAAATAAACGGTGTATTTTATATATAATAAACCGTGAACAAATTATTGCTATTAAAGCAACCTAATCTTAGATAATTATAAAAATGTTTTAACTAGTCAAATTAATCAAGACAGCTTCTTTTTTGTTCCACCCCCACCAATGTCCATGTTAAATTTAATTTCTTGTTTAAAACATAAATTCTTTTATAAATTTTAGGATTGAAAACTAAACAATTGTTATGTATTTTGTTATTAGCGTTTTGTATGCGTTTTTTATAAATTGTATTAAAGACTTGTTGTCTATTTAAACAATTTCTATCTTTTCTTTAAACGTAATTGCTTTAAAATTAATTCTTAAGTTTTTTTGCAATTTTAGAAAAGATGCAAATAACCTATATTAACAGTTGCCATAATTTAAATAATTAATTATTGCTAAAGTATAAAAACTTAGTAGTGTTCTTGAGGCGTCTCAGCCAATGCTGCTTGTACGAATAAAACCGAATAATGTGAAATTGTACATTAGAACCAGTAGGCCACTGAGCTTAAATTCGCCGTCCGGTCGCCGTACATAACAGTGGCAGTGGGCGGCTGCTACAAGCAAAGGTGAGGCATTTGTAACCGTTTAATGTGAAAGTGTGAATTAGATCAAGTAGGCCACTGAGCTTAAATTCGCCGACCGGTTGCCGTGCATTGCAGAGGCAGTGGACGGCTGCTACAAGCAAAAGTGACGAATTTGGCAGTAACCGTGTAATCTTCACTCCACTAAATGAATTTCTTCTTTTTTTTTTGCTGTACATTAAAAACCAAATAGTGTAACCAAGGAGTATAATTGTACATACTTGTCGAGTGACACATTTGTCCAAATATTACACTTAATTGTTATATTATTTTATATATGAATGGAAATCAACCATATAACCATAAAACCTGTGCGTGGGAAAGTCACCGCTTGGAAGCATGCAGGGAATGTTCATTGATTAAATTCCTTGTGGAGGTTATCAGTGCTAATTAAACATATATACTGAAATCCCCCCCCTCCCGAATGACTGGTTTAGCAAGAAAAATTTAAGATCCGTGACTCTGAGTACATAGAATTAATAACTTACTCAATACCTTCTCTTTTAATCTGTTATTCTCTTCCTTTGAACATTTATTAAAAATACCACATTCTATAGAAATTTATCTTAGCACATAATATACAGTATTTAAAATTACTTTTTTAAACTAAACATTAAGAAAGTTTCACGTTATATTAAATGTACATCAAGGAACAAATTAATTTTAAAGATGGCTCTTAAAAAAGTATAATTTTTTTCGGCATTACTGGATTACTGTATTCCTAGTGATTATCCCAATTTATCTGAAAAGTGTTTGTAAAGTAAAATGTACAGATAGGTGGAAAAATTATAATACAGAGGTGCTGAAAAGTCTGGAGTCAGTTTAATATTTCGTATATAACGAAAACTTGATTGTAGATGCGATTGAGGAAGCTACTCTAAGTAGAAATACTATTTGATTTAATATTTAAAAAAAATGTATGCGCCATCTTGGATCTGCCGTGTTGAAATAACTTTGTTTTTTAAATTGGTCTTGTGATACATCATTTCGATATAGAATTTCAAGAGAAAACCAACGGTGAAATTTGCAGTTCCATATATCTTTAACCGATTAAAAGTGGCGGCCAAAATAACCAACGAAATAGTGTTTTCCGATTCAAATAAAAGTTTACAAAAGTTTTCCGATTAAAATAAGCTAAGTTACATTCAAGATGGCAGATACATTTTTTGAAATCTTAATAAAATATTATTTTTACATAGAGTAGGTTCTAAAATCACATCTTCCTTCAAATTTTCCTTATATACGATTTATTAAACCGTCTCTAGACTTTTCGGCATACCTGTATAGTACGGAGACAAAACGATCTGCAAAGGAATCAATTAGGCAATCCATCAAACTTATTAAAGGACGATAAATAGGTGAATATGTTAACGAAATCGTAAAATGTGTCGAACTTAAGAGCTTTTTACAACAATAGACCTCATTACTGGTTGGTAAGTGATAAACCGATTTTTATAAAATCTCTCTAGACAATTTACTTACATTTAACCTTATCAACATAAAGATCTGATATTTTCTTTATAGTCATAGACCAACCGATAGAAATAACCACATTTACAATTGAAAACAAAATTATCATATACTCTTTTTAAAAGGGAACGAGTTTAAATTGTATTTCAATAGAGAACCCCATTTACAACTAAGCTAATATGAGAAAGTGTTACATGTAACTTACTTATGTAAGAAATTTTACTCACAAGCAGTGTGAGTATTTAATTTTTGATATGCTATAAATCGATATAGCGACCAAATAAATTTATCTAAAATATTTAAATCAAAACCAATTTGTAAATTAATTGTTTTACTGGGCTACTTTAAATTGAAGGTATAAATTATTAAATGGAAATATTCGCAGGAATTTTACAAGTTACAGTAAAAATAAAACTTTTGTATGTGAAACAGCGTGTATTGCCTTTGTTGCAAATATTTAAACTGTTGGAATACAAATTTTAAAATTGTTTTACCATGTATCAAGTAATGACTAGTACTGTAATGTCATTTCTATAAATTAGTTTTTTCGTTTTGAGCTTTCTGGAAATAGTTTCTGATAGGTTTTATTTGTAAAACCATAATTTATATTAACCAAGATTTGCAAGTTGAGTTTAGTTTCTTGAAGTGTTGTTTACAAATACGTAGACTAAAAAAAATTAAAAAGAGGCAATAAAAAATATGGTTATATTGGTGCAAATAAAAAAGGAATGGACAGTTAATTAGAGATTATTTTGGATCCTGGTATAAGTAAATTCATGTGACCTTGGCGGGTTGATCTTCGATCGAAATTCTTCTTGTGTAGGAGTGATTGAGGAAGACACGGAAAAAGTTTTAGAGCGTGTTCTTTTAGTGAACATAAAGAATGTAATTGTAAGAAAGGATGTGAAAAATAAAATATACGGTTTTTGAGTAATTTATGTTTTAAATTTTCAAACAGCCGCCATTTTGAAACGCATGTTTGGATATAATCGTTTATTTTTCTAAAGATAGATCATTGTTAGGTTTAACTTCATGTCAAGTTTGAACTCAATCAGTCAAACATTTCTGTAGATATTAATTATTATGCAATAAAAACAAAATGGCGGATATCTGGATAACGAATCATTTCCAAACCTATGTTTATTGTAACTTTTACTTTCTCACTAGGCTATAGTATAGAGAAAGTATAGTGAACGCAAAAAAAATCGATGTTGAGATTTTTGTAGAAATATCCTTTTTGGGATCCAAAATAGTGGTTTTTACAAAATGTCTGTCTGTATGTATACAAAGCTAGAGAGAAAACTATTCGATCGATTTCGAACAAATTTGCACCAAACATGTCAATTAGGCCCTTATGAATGCACGAAAATAGGTTTTGAAAATTGTTGAAAACAACCCAAAAAACCAAAAAACCACCAAAAAGTTAGTTATTATTTTTTTTATAAAAAAAACGGCTCTAACGATTTTGATAAAATTTGGCTTATTTGTAGCCCTTAAAGTACCCTAGGCTATCATTGCGAAAAACAGCATCTTTCTAAAAATTCTCGTTTAGCTAATAATAATAATAACAACTGATTTTTATGGTTTTTTGGCCAAAAAGGGGGTTCTCAAAATTGCTCAAAACCCTTTTTCGTGCATCTATACAGTCCTAAATGACATGTTTGGTGCAAATTTGTTCGAAATCGATCGAAAAGTTTTTTCTCTAGCTTTGTATACAACCAGACATACAGACAGACATTTTGTAAAAACCACTTTTTTGAACTGAGGGGGTCCCAAAACGGATGTTTCCACAAACATCTCAACATCGATTTTTTGTTGCGATGACTATACCTTCTCTATGCTATATTATAGTGAGATAATACTCTTAAATTAAAAGACTATAGAACTTTTACGGCTTATTTCCGTTAAAAATACACACACATCTAAAAATTTCTTGACATATATTTTTTACTAATAATGGAATAAACGAAAGAGAATTTTCCGTTAAAGATACGGTACATATGATAAAATTTAAAACATCCATACAGGCCTAATAGCCGTGTTTTGTGCAAATTTGTTTGAAATCGATCGAATAGTTTTCTCTCTAGCTAATAATAATAATATTTATTAGTTACTCTCCTAATTTATGTATCCCTCTCCTACTTTAATACAATTATGAAGTTACAGTAAATCTGTTTAATAATTTAAATATGTTTGTGAGAAAGTATGTGCTAGTTTCTGGTACCGTTTATTTTCTTGTAGAACATGTCCTGAATGTTTTTCCATTTCTACAATGTATGGATAAATATTGAGCTTGACTAGTGGGAAGATAATATACTTGATAGGATAAAAGTTTTACACATAGTCTCACAACTATACTTCTATTAGCTGAAATACGTTTCATCTTCATCGTCATCTTCAGCGATGCACTAGGCACAACAATGAAACTAAAGATGTAAATGAGATATACTTTGATTATTGTAACACGTGCACAGCTGAAGATTGCCATATTGTCGTTTGAGTAAATAAAAGTATTAGTTTTGAGATTCTGAGTGTTCAGGTTGTATTCTATCCAGTACTATATTGACTGTGAAACAGAAATGTTGGTGTATGCTTTGGTTACCTGAGTTTCATGTTCAACCTAATTTTACAGTTAATTTATATTGTATGCACTAAAAATACTAACAGTAATTGTATCTGTGATTCCAGACATAGTCCACTGTTCGAAGCAAAATAATGATTATCATTCATTGGATACTCATTAAGGTATGTAAAAAATTTACAAATTTAACTGCATTGTATGAAGGAAAAAATATACTTAATATTTGTGAATCAATATATATATATATATATATTATATAACAAAGTCGGGTTTTTTACACCACTTATAATTCAAGAACGGCTGAACTAATTTTTATAATCTTTGATTTCTTGGATTTGTCTTCGCCCTGAATGCAGAATCCTATATATTAATAGGCAAGCACCAAATTTGTCGTCCTTTTTTCTCAGCTTGTGTGCATCGTAAGAGAAATTCGCGCATACCGTTAGAAAGGTAGTGTCCTGTAGATGAGCAGAATCCCATTATAATTTACATCGGTCCTCAGGGATACGCCTCAGTGGACCTCAAAGTTTCAATGTTAATCTTATGGAAGGTCAATCTTAAGGAAGAAGAAGAAAGATTTCTTTTGATTTTATCAGGGGCACAAAAAACAGCTGTTCGTATGAAAAGCATAAAACAGCTGATTTTGATCAACAGCTGATTTTGATCAACAACTGAATTGGATAAAAAACTGAATATAATTTTAGGTTATTTAAATCAAGCAATATCGAAGCATTGCCGGGTCCACTGGGATCTATTAAAATATAGGAAAAATACATAAATAAAATTAAACACACAAAATAATGTTAGGTTAGGTCTAGACTGATGAACCAACACAGTCATGTTATTTGAATGAGTTTACATTCATTACCATAGCAACCAATAAAATAAAATAACAGATACAACAGTTGTTTCAAATGTATAATCTATATATATAAAAGCCAAATACCACTCACTCACTCACTGACTCATCACAAAATCTCAAAAACTACTGAAATGATTGGAACGAAATTTGGTATGAGCTTCCTCTAGGGCCATAGGTGCTAACTAAGAAAGGTTAATTTAAAAAAATTCGAAATTTTAGAGGGGTTTGGGGAGGGTCAAAGTTACTAAATCACAATTTCTCTAAAACTACTGAACGGATGATAAACAAATTTGGTATGTAGCTTCATCTACAGCTGAATTTGCTGGCTAGGAAAGGTTTTCAAAAAATTCGAAATCTTAGGGGGTTTGGGTGGGTCAAACTTAGTAGGTCCTATGACGACATGCAAATGGTGTACAGCTATGAAGTGGTATAAATGACATGGTTTAGAACCTACTATTCATATCCTTATGACACACAAAATTACCATAATTTGTCGCATTTATTTCACCAAAATAATTATGCAATCGCTAAACATTGCCGGGTCAGCTAGTCTATATAATCAAAATGAAATTCTGTTCGTTGGTAAGCGCATCACTTGAGAACGGCTGGACCAATTGGGCTATTTTTGTATTTAAAATCTTCGTATAGTCCAAATTAGGTTTTTATGGAAAGACAAATTTGAAAAGTTTCCCGGAAAATTTTCAAATTTGGCATAAACTGAACATCCTTTTTCCATGAACTCAAGACCATAACTCACGAAACAGCTGTTCTAATAAAACGCTTAGTAACACATGTTTGTTACATTCATTACCATAGCAACTTTACTTAGCATTTATAATCAGTTTATTATTCTTCAAACCCACCAGCTTTTTTGGGTTAGATTGGCCAACTTAAAGCAAACAAAAACAAAAATCAACTAAAAATGCTTACTACATTTTAATTCAATTCAAACATTGGTTGTTACATAATATGTATATAAAACAGCTGATTTGGATCAAAAACCGAACATAATTTTAGGTTAGGCCTACAATGAACCAATACACGTTTATTTGCAACCAATTGTGCGAATTTATAATCACGTTTTTTACAATTCTTTACAACTATCAGTTTTTTTAGATTAGGTAAAACTAAACAAAAGGTTTACTGCATTATATATAAAGGTTTACAAAATACAAATCTAAATTTATGTAGTATGTTCTTAAGTGGCATAACAGTCATTTTGCAATTTGATTACTTAAGTCAATGTAATGAAATGGAATAACTAACCTTTAAATTAAATCAAACAATAGCGAAGCATTGCTGGGTCACCTAGTTTATTATAATTATAAAAGTTGTTATATTATCCAACCCGGGAATCCCTTAATAATTTGGGAATTTTAATTTAAAAAAAGAAGATACTAACGTTTAAAGTCCAACAAAACATTATAATTTGAACTTTAAAATATGACAAAACCACATTTTGAAGATAACATGATTGTCTTATTGAACATAAATAAACAACAGTTTATTAATTTTACAATAGTAGAATACATTTGAAAAGAATCATTTAAATCTGCAAATCTAGTTATAGAATTTATAAAAGGATCCAACTAAATTTAATATCAGCTCATACTGCGATCCAAACAATGCCATTAAAAAATATAATTAGATTTTTATTATTCAATTCAAAGCGAGATTTAATGTTTGCTGAAGGGGGAAAACCTTTCAAGTGGACGTCAGAGATCCTGTGTGAGAGAGAAGGAGTATTTCATTTTTATATTGTGTTAGTGTTGAAACCCCGGCTGAGCACCTTCATTTGTGCTACAGAAAGCATTTTGCCCCCCCTCCACCCCCCACTGGCCCCGAGCTGTGGTTGTTTCATACATCTGGGTTCTTTCATAAATACATCTCGAGATATTTATAGTGGTTATGTTTCAAGCGGCTACACATTTTTATTTCTTTCGTTCAATTTGGATAAAAAACGCTTAAAAGTTTTTTTTTTGTTTTGTAACACTGCATATACAGATAATGTTTTTGTGTAAAAAATAAATCTGATGGATTTGTATAATTATCTATCTACATATATAAAAGCCAAATCCACTGACTCACTGATCACGATTTCTCTAAAACTACTGAACGTATTGGAACGAAATTTGGTATGTCTAGGGCCATAGGTGCTCACTAAGAAAGTTTTTATAACATTCGAAATTTTAGGGGTGTTTGGGGGGGTCAAAGTTACTAAATCACGATTTATCTAAAACTACTGAACGGATTGGAATAAAATTTGGAATTTAGCTTCCTCTAGGGCCATAGGTGCTCACTAAGAAAGGTTTTCAAAAAGTTCGAAATTTTAGGTGGGGTTTGTTAGGGCAAAGTTACTAAATCACGATTTCTCCAAAACCACTGAATGGATTGGAATGAAATTTGGTATGTGGCTTCCTCTAGGGCCATAGATGCTCACTATGGAAGGTTATAAAAATTTTGAAATTTCAGGGGGGGTGGGGGGGGGGGGGTCAAAATTACTAAAAAAAAAACCCACAGAACGGATTGGAATGACATTTTGTATGTAGCCTCCTCTAGGGCCCTAGGTGATCGCTAAGAAAGGTTATAAAACAATTTGAAAAATTGGCACCAAAACAAATAATTCCACTAAAAATATTTTTGGTTTCAGGGAGCACCAATACTGATAATTCCACTAAAAAATTTTTTGAGGTTCAGGGAGCACCAAAACAGATAATTCCACTAAAAATTCAAATTCGAAAATTTGGAAGAAAACAATACTTTCTCCATGTGCTACGTATACAGGGTAGAAAGTAATCCATATATTACGTATAGGGGGGAGAAAGTAATCCATACATTACGTATAGGGGGGAGAAAGTATAAATAATTCCACTAAATATATTTTTGGGTTCAGGGAGCACCAACACAGATACTGTAATTCCACTAAACAATTTTTTGGGGTTCAGGGAGCACCAGTACAGATAATTACACTAAAAATTCAAATTCGAAAATTTGGACGAAAACAATACTTTTTCCAAATACTACGTATACGGGGGGAGAAAGTAAAAAGGGAGCTGTAGTTGAGTTGGGAAAATATTTATTAATTTTCCCCTGTAGTAAATGAATAAGAAACTACAATTTCATTACGATAACTTTCGGTACCGAAACACGATTTATCCGTCGCCTAACAACTTTCGTGATTAGAACTCGTTTAAATATACAAACACAATTAATTAAGTTTAAACGAAGGATGTGGAATCCTCCCGAGTGTTGGTCGAGGCCGAAGACATCAACTTAGATTATCCTTCGCGAAACAATGAATCCCTCGAGACGTTGCAGGAAGTATGGCTTACAATGTATCACTATAAATAGGTAATGATAATCCGTCCAATAAACTTGCCAAGGGAAACAATCAATCTTTGAACATGTTCTCCTTGCCGCTAAGGCACATCAGGTACTGTGCAGGAATAACACAGTGTATGACATTAGTACACAATATAGGTCAAAGTAGAGCAGTTGTTTTGAATTTACATGTGTAATGACACTCCCTTTAAAAATATAATAAGTTGCTACAATAATTATTATTCTTTAAAACTAGGGCACTTCGCCCTTTACTCGCTCCGCTCGTCAGCCCCAACCCATCTCCTATCGCTTCGCGAACTCCAGGGAGGGGGGGGGGGGGGGCAAAAACTTTTTTTTTTCGACTTCATGAATTTGTGCGTCTGGAAGTAATGCAATACGTCACCGCTACGCAATACACATATTTAATATATTCTTATTACTTTATAATTATGCGAAGAAGAAGTAGAAAAACTTGTTTA
>JAGFPH010001200.1:170478-195578 GCA_018207615.1 Philaenus spumarius
AGAAGAAGTAGAAAAACTTGTTTATATAATAGAGAGATTTTTAAATACATGTACATCTAGTATATTTAATTTTTACTCAATTAACAGTTTCAAAATCTTTTACAATGAATGTTTACATACATGTAAGGATTGCTATGCTAGTTATTTAGTCTCCAACTCTTCTAACCTTTATTCTACGTATTTTATTTTAATTATTGAATGTAGATTTATCCTAATTACTAGTATATAGTAAATTTATTAATTTAAACTCTGACACCTTATAATTCAATCCATTATTGTTTGAATTAATTGCCATCACACTAACTGGATATTACAAAAGCTATATATTATTAGCGAATTTCCATAGGAAAAATGAGCTATTGCAGTGGCCCTTATGGTGAGACCCAAGGTCGGGAGTAGCAAATGAGCACCGATCATGGTCCCCAGAACACGTTTTGGGGGTTAAAAAAAATGGATGTATGTATACATGTTTTCGCACTCTAGCGGCCGTATTTTAAGTCCGATTTGGTTCAAATTTGGTACACATGTTGGTTGTCTATGTGGCTCGGACGAGTTCGTTAGCCAAAAAAATCCAACAACCGGAAGTACGTTTTTTGACCGGAAGTAACTATTTTTTTTATTTTTGCTACGAGAATTAAATTTTTTTAGAGTTTTTTCTAAAAATATAAATGTAGGGTGTTATTCTGCACATTTTGTTTTTTTACGCGACCTTATAGCTCGCTTGGTTCCCCCAAAATCGATCAAAACGTAAAATACCATAAAAGAACCCGGTTCAAAGCCAAGTGTGCAAACTCACGAGGCCATTAGGCGCAAACAAATTCTACTAATATATTGCGTACACACAGACAGCTGTTCAACGCCTTCTTGAGTAGACCTATTTCCCAAATTGTTGGTTGAAACCCTAAAACATAGGCTTATAAACTTGATTTTGGAAATTTGCTCAACTCACGTCAGCGGTCCAGCTGCGTGGTCGAATTATTATTATTATGTTTTTAAATATAATAAGTTGGATACAATTACTTATGAGTTGTTTTGGAAACCCCTTTGCAAATTATTGCAACGCAATTAATTATGAATTTATCTCTCTATTGTATAAAAAAAATTCTACTTCTCATAATTTATAAAGATATAAGAATATCTATTATCTAGCGAAACCACTGCTACGGGAACGGTCTTTAAAAAATTAGCGGGGAAAGAAGACCATGTTGAGTCAGTAAGAAGAAAAATAAATCTCTCTATTATATAAAACAGTTTTTATACTTCTTCTTCTTCTCATAATTATAAAGTAATAAGAATAGATTAAATACGTGTATTGCGTAGCGGTGACCATTGCATAACTTCCAGGCGCCGTGTATTTCGTAGCGGAGACGTATTGCTGAACTTCCAGGCGCACAAATTCATGAAGTCTATTATGAAGTCGAATTAAAATCGAAAAATAAAGTTTTACCGGAGGTGGGGTAGGGGTTGGCGAACGGAGCTTGCAGAGGGCAAAGCCCTCTAGTGATATTTTATTTTAATATTACTTATGAGATAATGTTCTAGACATGATTTCGTTTACATTCTTTCTAACCTCGAGATCTGTCTTACAACTAAATTAAATATTAAAGCTACTAACATAACTTTTGGTTCACTCCCACCCTCATACACTTTGCAATTTTATTTTGATGAATTTTACACTATACTTATTGACTTCTATTTATTTTCGCTTTAACACTGCACTTGAACTCTTTGATGATTTTACTTTATTAATTTGGTCATTTCTTTATAGTTTAAATGATGATTTTAATTCTCTGATTGTTTAATGGTTAGATGAATATTCTGTTTGCTGATGGAAAAATGTTAAACTTTAATCTAGGGCCTTTTTAAAGTTGTAAATGATCTTTATTTTAGTGTGGTATTAATTTTAATGAAATAGGTGTGTTTCAACTGGTGATTTTGGGTATGGATGTGCTGAGTGATTCCATGTAGTTTAATAATTTATGTATTTCGTGCAGTTACATAATAAATGGCATGACATGACTAAAGTCAAACATTTACCTATTATTTTACCAATGCAGGGAATTGCGGACCTAAATATTTTTACATTGGGGAGTGGTTATTTTGAATGTGGCGTAAAAATATAACATCCTTCTTTATTTACGACGTTTCTTATCCCTATTTATAATTCTCAAATACGTGTTTTGTCGTTAAGTGATATATCCTTTAATTCTTCATCAAAATTAATTATTCGAGCATCATTTTAAATAATAATTTTTAATTAATTATCGTACCTTATTTAACCACATAACACTCTAAATATAGCCTATCGGATAACCAGTTTCGGTGGTTCATGACGCCATCATCACATCAACCTCAAAAAGTATTAATTCCACTGATGTGGAACACGTCGTTACCACATGTACACAATTAAGACATAAAACATTCAAAATAACAAATACTTGAAGAAAAATTATAAGTATACACTGTCTCAAATATCAAATTCACATTTCACACGAGAACTCCGTTACACATGTCATTTCATGTTAGTAATTTTATCTCAGCTTGACGGTGAAATAAGATAATTATAAATTATTAGCGAATTTCCATATGAAAAATGAGCTATTGCACTGGTCCTTATGGTAAGACCCAAGGTCGGGAGCAGCAAATGAGCATCGATCATGGTCCCCAGAACACGTTTTGGGGTGTCATTAAAATTCATATATAAATATGTACATATGTGTTCGCACTTTAGCGGCCGCATTTTAACTCCGATTTGGTTCAAATTTGGTACACATGTTGGTTGTCTACGTCGCTCGGACGAGTTCGTTAGAAAAAAACGTCCAACAACCGGAAGCACGTTTTTTGACCGGAAGTAACTATTTTGTTGAGATTTTTCCTACTAGAATGATTTTTTCTACAGATATAAATGTAGGATGTTATTCTGCACATTTTGTTTTTTTTCGCGACCTTATAGCTCGCTTGGTTCCCCCAGAATCGATGAAAACGTAAAATACCATGAAAGTAGGTAACCGGTTCAAAGCCATGTGGTGGATTTTACCGCTGTGTTGGCGAGCGAAGCACGCAATGCATTGTGGATTGAAGATACTACCGATACGGGAGTTGGCTTGCGAAACACGCAATGCTTTTTGTGTTGAAAATACTCCCAATATGCGGAATGGCGTGTGAAGCATTTTGCAGCTATTCAGCACCGTCGTGAGTAGACCTACTTCCCAAATTGTTGGTTGAAACCCTAAAACGTAGGCCTATAAACTTAATTTTGGAAATTTGCTCAACTCAAGTCAGCGGTTAAGCTGCGTGGTCTAATTATTATAATTTTGCATTCTTGGAAGCTGGAAACCTCTGGTTTAGATCGCTTTAAAGCTTATGTTCCCCGCTATTGACGAAAAATAGACAAACAGCTTAAAATTCATGTTTCACTCACACAAATTTATTAAAAACGTTTATATTGTACTTCATATGGTTAATAATGAAAGGCGCCATCTATTAAAAATCTATTTAACTAACCTGTCAGCTGTTGGTTAGATTGTTTACATTATATTAATGTATCCACCTACGCAAATCAATAAAATTAAATCTGCGTAAAGCATTATACATTTTTATAAATTGTTATTTATAAACCAACATAAATAAATAAACATTAACTGTATTAAATCAGGTAACTGTAGGCCTACTCCTAAAACTTGCGAATATACGCACGGGTCAGCTAGTCTAATTTAAAACCATGTTTGATTGTTTAACCCGTATAAATTGTTGAGTTAGTAAGATATCCATGCAAATTCAAACAGAACGCGGCCATCAAAAAACACTTGTTTTCCTCTTTTTATTCCGAGAGATTTGTGAAATCGATTGGAAACCTTTTGTTATCCTGCCGTTAGGACCCGGAAGGGTTTGGAGCGGGTGTCGATACGCCAATATCACCACTTCCTGTTTGATAACCGGCAAGTGTTCTTTGATCTAAATAATTTATTGCCCGTGTTTTGTCAGTTAGTGTGTTCAGACTGCTAACGTAACATTTAGTATGCAAATTAGTTTACATTTATCACGTTATTAGTAACCAAAAGCAAATTTGAAAATGATTGTACGTTTTGTCCACATCTTTAATCTTTAATAAATAACTATTGATCTTGACTGGTGTGAAAGTAACTAAATAAAATATAACCTGAACACAAAATCTCACAACTAATACGTTTACTAACTTCAAACGCGTTTCAACGACAATATCGCCATCCTCAGTGATGCACGGGCTACAGTAATCAAAATATAACTAATAGCTTGATGAGTTGTAAACTACAACACTCAGTAATGAATTGTAGTTTGATTACTGTAGCCCGTGCATCACTGAGGATGGCGACATTGTCGTTGAAACGCGTTTGAAGTTAGTAAACGTATTTTTGTTGTGAGATTTGGTGTTCAGGTTTTATTTTATCTAGTAAATCTTTAATTTTCAGTGTAACGGAAGGGGAGTGTCTTTTTGGGGAAAATTGAGAAATTGCAGAGATACTAAAACAGTTTTAATTCAGGCCTATAAAAAAATATCTATACACCTCATTTTGATAGAAATTTGTTTGTGTAAAGTAAAAGTCAGCCATTTAAAAATATGATCATCGTAGATAAAAACCTTCGCGCTTACAATTTTTACCGAGGTATCTTGAAATTTTTGTTTTCTAAAGAATGCATCGTGTGCGCTTTTGATGCATTTATGGGCTAAAATTTGAATGACTATATGTTAAGTGTACCACCTTTAAAGAAATAATGACAGCAATTTGGAATGCGTGCTGGGCTAAGACTAAAATGCTACATACAATCCTATAAGAATTAAAAGTTTACCAAGTACAGCAAGGATCTGTAACCTGACCTTATTTAAAGTTGATATTGAACACCTGAGTTAGCTATTAACAGGAAATACAATAAATACAATTCATATAACAAACAGTTTGTTTATTAATTACTTGCAAATTGATATGCAAAAATTCATATGCCCTTAAAGAAAAGATTTAAATTGATATGCCCTTAGTTATAATTGAAAAAGAAAATTTAAGAATAGTTTACATTTACAATATTGACTTTGATTAAATTTAAAAGATCCCTCCCCTAAAGTAAAATTAGAAAAACCCCTCCCCATTTATAATAAAAGATTTATTACAATTTATTACTTTTTACAAGATTACAAGATTAAATACATAGCACCATGGATTTGTTAATAACACTTGTTTTGTTGGCCAACCTTAATATTAAGTCAAATTAAATAATAAAAATAATGGCGTTTAATAATTTTCAGAGACGTCTCTCATTAAGAAAAAAAGGTTTTTTGAATTTAAAATGAAATCGTTTCAGGGTTGGGGGGGGGCAAAAATTTGCTAGCGGTCCCATCCAAGTTATTTAATTTAAAGAAATTTACATACAGCCTTTATCAGATTATTTTTGTATTTTTTTTTTTTGTTATAAAATAGCCTTCATTAATTCTGATTTTAAAACAGGTAGTTGCTATTTTGAATTATATATAATTATCCATTAATAGTCACTGATGTTTCACTAAGTTGGTGTTTGACACTAACAGTTCTTTGGAAGACAGAAATTTTCAAAAGTTAAGCTTATTCAGTTTTGTAGGTCATTGTTGCACCAGTTGTAAACGATGAAACAAAATACAACATAATTTTAGTTTCGGAACCAAAAGGTTAAGTGGAAAAATCATGTGCAACACAGAATTAATTGTAATGTTATGCAAGAAACTGAATGTCTGTTCGTGCAAGAAACTGTATGGTAACATATTGTTTTATAAAATAAATAACAGAAAATTGAACAGAAGGATATGTTTCTTCTTTATATTGCACAAAAGGCTACTATATTTTAAACTGAAATTTGCTGAAGGCTTATAGGCTGTATCATAGGGTTAAAAGAAATGGCTGTATAGGTTAAATTTACTTATAGATTAGAGAAATTACTATGCAACTGCAGATATATAATTATGGTTAAATATTACAACAGTACAAATTAATATAGCAACTCAGATTTAAATATAATTAAGAATTTGTTTAAATCGTTACCTGGTAATAGATGTGAAAAATTTTTAAACGTATTCACATGTTCACGAAACTTGACCGTCCGCTTTACAATATGAATGACTTTCGCGACATCACTGTTTTTGATTTATCGCACTTTGTAAACGACTAATTTTGATTTAAAAAACTAGTTTAGGTTTCACTTCACATTTTACTAACGTTTACGTTGCCATGAGGTTTTCTAAGTTTTTCATGTCGCTCGCTGAACGAAGGTCTGTACAAGTTCAAGGTTAATTTCAAGAGCATGACTAAGGGACGATTACATAAGTTGTCTTTATCTACGCATGCGCTTAGCAATGTTAGTAGTCAGCTGATTGGAGTTACGTTCTCTACCCGCTAGATGCCGTGGGCGTTCAGTGTATTAAACAGGGATTTAGTTTAGTTTAACGAGAATGGATTTTTTGATTGAAATAGTGGCGCGCTATTTAAATAACGGCACATAAGAGAGGGTTATGTAATAATAAAATAAAATATTTTCATAAAATTCTTATTCATTTTTAAGCAAATATATTTAAACAATCGTCATTGAAAAAGCTAAAAAAATAGCGGAAAATTTACTTTTTCTATAAAAGTGTTTCCAATTATATGTTTTACCAGCTCTCATCCGAACAATCTGAGTGGTACGATTGTCTTGTTGTATACGCCTACAACCAGAGAACTACACAAACAAATCTTATCCACAGAAAACTTCACGAAAATGCTGTTGTTTTTATATTTAGGACGGACTAGTTAGTATAAATATAAATAACATACATCGGTTATATTACATTTATTCTGAACTACATAAAAAAAGTATGAAATTTTCAAAAGCAAAGAAGCCAAACAATTAAACGGAAACCAAGAGAGCTTTATTTTTTCCCTGCAACAACAATGAGATAGGATATTGGAAATTGTATCAACTTCGCCGTAAGGGGAATAGACACGATACGATTAAAGAAAGGCAAAGAATTTTTCTTTCTCGTAGCAGTTAAACTATCGACCCTGAATATTTATTAAATTTATAAGTTGAATTAAAGTAGGTTTCTTCAGTAAAATTTTTCTAAAATGTTTTCTTATGTTGTGTATAACTGTTCTTTATGAGGGAGTTTAGTTAAAATACTGAGTCAGATTATTAGACTTCTCTCTATATATAACAAAATACCTTAAATTCTCGTTAAATTTTGGCCTACACCCATGTTACGGTTAACCACAACTCTGGCATTACTGCGCATGTTTCGTTAACAACAATTTTGGTACTACTGCGCATGTTACGGTTAACAAGAACTCTGGTACTACTGCGCATGTGTCGGTTAACAACATTTTTTTACTACTGCGCATGTTACAGTTAACAACAACTTTACAGCTCATGTTACGGTTAACAACAACTCTACTGCACATGTTACAGTTAACAACAACTCTATTGCGCATGTTACGGTTAACAGCAACTCTGGTACTATAGCGCATGTTACGGTTAACAACAACTTTACAGCTCGTGTTACGGTTAACAACAACTCTGGTACTATAGCGCATGTTACGGTTAACAACAACTTTACAGCTCATGTTACGGTTAACAATAACTCTACTGCACATGTTTCAGTTAACAACAACTCTACTGCGCATGTTACGGTTAACAAGAATTCTGGTACTACTGCGCATGTGTCGGTTAACACCATTTTTTACTACTGCGCATGTTACGGTTAATAACTCTGGTACTACTGCGAATGTTTCGGTTAACAACAACTGTTCTACTACTGCGCATGTTTCGGTTAACAATAGTTTTGGTACTACTACGCATGTTACAGTTAACAATAACTCAGTAACTACTGAGCATTTTACGGTTAACAATAACTCTTTTACTAGGCCTACTACGCATGTTACTGTTAACAAAAACTCTGGCACTACTACGCATGCTAACAAAAACTCTGGTACTAGTGAGAGGCGGAGCAAACAGGTTTCGGAACCCTCCAGCAATTTAACAATACCGCAGGTTAGAGTAATACATAACGTAAATTAAATAATTTCAACATTTAATACGTCAGGTGATATTAATGTAAATAACCTTCAATGACTTCCTAAGCTGAATACCGCCATTTTGTTCTGCCTTGTGAATATTCATGTATTTAAATTTTAAAGAAGAGCAGGAGGCAAAGTGTTCGCGGAGTCTCTTATTGCCTCGAATTCAAAAATGAAATTATTTTCTGTAAGTAATCCTTGAAGATTATATTTGAATTTACCAACTGTAATTATTTAAAAGCAACGGCTTTGGCGTTGTACATAAATTGTTACGGAAATGTCTCAGTGTTAGGGGTTTTAGCGGAGTTCGGTTTGGGTAAATATTGTTTTATATAATCGAGAATCTATGTGTTGTGAATTAAAATGGTTAATCTGTAATATTTATTATTACTCATATATCAGTATTGACCAACAATCTATTATATTTAATACTTGACAGTTGCATAAACTTTCATCCTGTTTAAGCTCTGTTGTATATTGTTATGTTTAGTAAAGGCTACTATAATATTTTACCATCGTTTATAGCTCCATCAGGTCTCATACAGGTTGTTTTGTTTTAAATGTGAAACCTTTTTTATCTAGTAAACTGTAGGTAAATCTTACAGCGGATCAACTTTTATAGAGAAACTTCCCATATTTTTAATACATTGAAAAAGTGTAGTTATATGTTTGCAAACTACCTCCATTTTCCAATGGATTCTAACTTTCCCATTTCTTATGCAACACCTTATATTTTATGGGAATGTTACAAGTCATCTTAAGACCGTTTTGTTCTTGGTAAGTTTTTGATTCGACTAACCGTTTAAGAGTCAGAGGGGTGTAAAGTTTAAAAAAAGGTCTTACATGCACACTTTTCGAACCGGTGAAAACGATCTCATGAGTTCCCCAAAGAAACAATACATAGTTCAGATAATACACTAGAAAATAACAGCCTGCTATAGTTATTAGTGTGTATAGGGTGTAATGTAAAGTTTTGCGGTCGAGATAAACACTTGACAAAGTTCATCGAGTGTGACAAATTAAACTTTGCACCCGTGATACACACGTTTTTCCTATAGCTACATTTTTAAATAATTCGACTACGCAGCTGAACCGCTGACGTGAGTTGAGCGAATTTCCAAAATTAACTTTATATATGTTTTCGGGTTTTAAACAACTATTTGGGAACTGTATCGACTCACGTAGCTGCTGCCAGCATGTACCAAATATATTGCCATCGGTCACCAAAGTAAAAGCCGTGGATTTAATTCTGGTATCTTTACGGTATTTTACGTTTTTGATTGTTTTTGGGGGAACCAGATGGGCTATAAAGTCGCGTAAAAAAAACAAAATGTGCAGAATTATTTCATATGTCTATTTTTTTTAAAGAAAACATCAACATTTTTTATTTCCGGTCAAAAATTTGGTCTACTTTCGGTAATTTTTTTTGTTAACGAACTCGTCCAAGCGACTTAGAAAACCAACCTGTATACCAAAATTGGACCAAATCGGACAAACAATGCGTCCGTTAGAGTGCGCACACTTATATACATGAGACTTCCGGTGAATTTTTTGGCTAACAACTTGTCCAAGCGACTTAGAAAACCAACCTGTATACCAAAATTGGACCAAATCGGACATACAATGCGTCCGTTAGAGTGCGCACACTTATATACATGATACTTCCGGTCAAAATTTGGTCTACTTCCGGTCAATTTTTTAGCTAACGAACTCGTTCAAGCGACTTAGAAAACCAACCTGTGTACCAAATTTGGACCAAATCGGACATAAAATGCGTCCGTTAGAGTGCGCACACTTATATACATGTTACTTCCGGTCAAAAGTTTGGTTTACTTCCGGTAAATTTTGTTGGCTAGCGAGTTCGTCCAAGCGACTTAGAAAATCAACGTGTGTACCAAATTTGTACTAAATCGGGCATAATATGCGTCCATTAGAGTGCGCACACATATATTCATAAAGTTACTTCCGGTCAAAAATTTGTTATACTTCCGGTAAATTTTTTTGGCTGACTTACCAGTTCAAGCGACTCAGAAAACCAACGTGTGTACCAAATTTGGACCAAATCGGACGTAAAATGCGTCCGTTAGAGTGCGCACACATACATTCATAAATATATATGATTTTTAATGGCACCCTAAAACGTTTTCTGGGAATCATGATCGGTGCTCATTTGCTACTCCCGACCTTGGGTCTTACCATAAAGGCCACTGCAATAGCTCATTTTTCCTATGGAAATTCGCTAATTAGTGTTTTAGTTTTTTTAAATATCTATTTTACATAGGTTAGTTCCATACAATCACAATTTTCAAAAAATAAAGCACATCAGCTGTTTACTTTGCGTGCAGTGTGCAAAATTAACAGCTGGAGTGCGAAAGTGTTACTTTAGCGCACTTCAGCTGTTTAACCTTGCGATAAAGTAAAACAAAGAGGTATAATTATTTGACGCTGAACACACGTAGTTTAGTTTGTGCACTGCTGTGAGGGTGCAAAACGCACTTTATTAAACAGCTGTAGGATATAAGTATTAAAGTGCCTCGGTAAAGCTTCAAATTTATCAATACAAATATACCTGAGCTAATTTTGGAACTTTAACTGCTAATTTGGTAATTTCAGTTCAAGATGCTATCAATTAGAAGAGATTACTGATTCCCCTTCAACTATATTACCACCTAGCATGTCACTTGGTGTCTCATTTGAGCTATGCGTTTTACCGAAGTTTAGGTACTTAGTTTTACACGGATTTATTACCAAATTGATTTCAGCAGCGGTATATGCTGTTAGGGTTCAAATTTAGATACAAAACTGACTCGTATTGTGACTGTGCTTAAAATGAGACCTTTCAAACAATTTTATGATAAAAAATAAACGAAATAAATGGTTTGAAATTTAACATTGCTCTTATGGGATAAAAATCCACAATGGCCGCACTACAGCAGACCCCTCTGCTGCTCACTTTATTTGTCAGCTCTCAGAAGCTCCTGTCGACTTCGTACAAAGTCTTCCGAACAAATCCGTGTCCCGGATGACGTATCATTATCCCCTCCTCATACGCAGTGATCCGTTGAGACCCCTCAGTCTCTCTGTTGGTACTCGGCTCGTTTCAAGGCCAGCATAATCCTTACATAGTAGAACTTCCGCCTGTTTAAACGATCTACATGTTGCGAGTTTTGCCAATATGCCTAAGAATGCCTTTTGCTCCAACCGTTGAATCTGCTTTAAAACGTAGTGTTTTAAGAAAAGTAAATTAAATTTCCGCAAATACAGATGATGACAAATCTATACCTATTGTAAAATCCAGTCTGTATGTCTGTTTGTGACGGCATCAAATGAGAACGGCTTAAAGTGTGAAGTTGAGATCGGGTTCATCCATTAGAACAGCACTTCTTCGGGATGGTCTAGGAGAAATCCAAATTCGAAAAAGTACATTCTCATAAGTTGTGAAGTTATTAGTAATCAAAGACGACTACTTCGCACTAAGATGACTCATGCTCTGCGGCCGCCATGTTGGATGTGTTTCGCGCTTTCGGGTGGCTTCAACTCACTGCTACTGCGTGGCGCCTCTATTGTATTCTGTGCTCGCTGGATCAAATGCACGTCTTCACACACATCGAGTTTTGTCCGTACGTCCGCATATCTAGTTGCGTTTCGACTGCCATCAGGGAAGCCAGTGTTGAGGTTTAGGTCAGTCAGTTTGTGCCAGTTCTTTGCTACAGTGCTGTGGTCACACATTTTTGGTGATTTTTCAATTATTTGAATTTTTAAGTTTATACAGTAGTTGTTTTTTAGGTTCAATCTGTGTTTTGTTCTGTTTTTATGAAGTTCTGTGTATTCTATTAAACAATGGTTGAAACTATTGACATTGAACTCCTTATTTCATTAGTACAAGCTAGGCCAGTTCTTCTCATACTCATACTCATGCAAGATGACAAGCCAACTGAAGTAAAAAATCGTGAAAAAAGTCACGTTAAAGATACAAAATCGATAGGGATGACTTTCGGTGTGTAACTAGCCTCATATTCAGATTTATTTTAAGCGGCCCTTCGGCTGATTCTGTAGGTTGCATAGTTTATTAGTTATAACACAAAAAGTGCGAGTAAAAATTTGATTCTCTACAACTTTTATAATTTGAAATTTTTTCTCCAACCTGATCTAAGTGATTAAAAATGCATTAAAAGTTTGATAGTTTTTGTTGATAACTTTGCTTTAAGTTATTTTCCACCTGTATTGCACGTGGAAAAAGTACGGAGTAATATCAATGTAGATTAAAAATAATATTGGATCTGATAAAAGTTAATTGTGAAACGGATAATGCCTCGTTATGGGACGGATATAACGTAAGCTTGTTTCTTTTAAAATCTGTTTAATAATTTAGGTGTACAGAGAAAATATAAGATTGCCACATACTTAGTATGGTAGACTTAACCTTTAAATTATCTGCAGAGAAAACATCCACATACAAGAATAATGTGTCGAGTAGGGAAAAGGCGGCATGTAAATGGAAAACTTTTAATATGATCATAACTTTTACTGGAGATTTTCTAAACATACCACCTTATCAAACATCAGTACCGGCAGAATTATCTCGTTCTGTGAATACGTTTCTTCCCGATTAATTTTCATATATTTTCTATTTACACCCTAATATAACCTAGCGGAAGGAAGGAGAATTTTAATCTCACTAAACAGACCGATTTTTACACAATTAATTTCACCCAGTTTACAGTTAATGTGTACATTATCTTGTCTCTGCTAATGGAGTCGGAAAAAGTTAAAGGTGAAAAACGGTTAACGGTAATCCGGCGTCTTACCTGGAAACGTCACCTTTAACACCGGAAGACTTTAACGCTAAACACTTTTTTATAGGAAAACATTACTGCACTATCTGACTCTTAATCTTCACACCTTCTTTCTACTACTTTGATGACTGGCAATGATTTAATACTTAATTACATCATGAGGTAAACATAATCTTGTTGAATATATACAAACAATTTTAGATAGATTTGGTCCTTGGGACATGTATTCAGAATAATTTACAAACTAATGTTATTATTATAAGTCCTACTTCTTGATCACAATAATTTAATAAATGATTTTATTTTAATATTTTACCTTGCGTTTTGTGATCTGATTTCAACCTTCGCTGAACACCTAGTTGAATCAGGACACCTATACCGTTCTATCCAAGAAAATATGGAAATAATAAAAACGTGCAACAAAAGCAGGGAAATGGATGTACTAGAAGAGTTCCAAATATATAAATATTCCAAAAACAGCCCTTCAGAAATACTAAATGATAAACTGAAATTCAAATCTAATTCGTTGTACGACAGAATAATAGACATAGATAACAGTGAAGCATAGACTTTAATCCTCCCCCACTTTCACTCAATCCGGACATACAACCATTTCAAGTTTAACTACGTACGCGAAAGGATGCATCCACACTTTTTATATTTTATAAAAGAATTGACGAACCGTTTAACCACGGTAATTGTAATTGTTGTGAACTATTTAATTGATGAACTAATGTGATTGTTGTAGTGTGATTTTTATATAAGTGACTTGAAAATGACTCAGTGCAGTTGAAACCGAGGTCGTCAACCCAAAAGGACGCCAGAACACAAAACGCAAGGTAAAATAAAAATAAAATCATTTATTAATGTTATTAGTCTTTTACTTGTACTTTGTAAAATCTTGTTTCGCTATACTAAATTACAATTTTGAAATGAGTAAAACTCGAACACCGAATTTCACAACTACTTCGTTAATAACTCAATCGCGTTTCAATGACAGTGTCGTCATCTTCAATAATTCACGAAATTCAACATGCAAACTATAACTAAGCAACAAATTTGCATAAACTTAAGAGCAGCTAATGATACGCTTGGAATATTAAAGTTATGTTTAATAAATAATTCATTATTTTTTACGTACGTAGGTAAAGGAATTCCGAATAGAAAAGAAACATTAGATTACATTACTTTATAACGTTTGACTTTTTGAATTCAGTAAAAGCGAATTATTTAACTTAAAGTTGTCTGTTGTCGGGTTAGCACACTTGCGAACAATTTAAACATTCTAATTGGTTATTCTAATAAATAAAAAAACTACAAAATAACTTCAAATAATTTCCTTAGTTTTCAATTTATACTTGGACTATCAGGTACCCTTGACTTTGCCCACGGCCTAAAAATCCGTCACATAGTGCGTTTAGTCCAAATCTATCATTGTTTCATGTTTCATGTTTTGAAGCACAATAAACCAGTCTACCTTCCTTATGTTAAAAATTTTACATCTCGGCTTGTATTGTCAAACAAGTAATTATTGCAATTGCCCTGTAACGCAAGTAATTGAAATTCAAATGTTTTTCTTTTTTTAGTACAACTTAACGATGACATTTACCACATTTCAGCTATCTATCTGTATTGATATTAATAGTAATGATGTTTAATATATAGTAGCCCCCATTTTTACAGCAAGTAACTCAGAATTAGGTTACAAAAATGCGTTTGGTTTATTTTTTCATAATACCACTTAAGAAATATAAGTGTAATATATTTTAGCTCTCGAGCTTAAAGTAAAGTAAAAAATTAATATTTATTGTTTTATGAGTATTTTTTTTCAAATTTGACCCCTTAGACGCAAGTAAATAATAAAAATTCTATTGTATTACTGTTCCTATTGACCACTTATGAAACAATGGTATCAAACAACAGATCTTTAGCTTCATTAGTTTTTAAAACTTCTTTAAAAAGTAAGAATTAGTTTCTAATAATTCCTTCGTTTTCAATTTATACAAGGATAGACCGATTGAAATTGTCAAATGGAAGCTGACTTATTTGTCCCCGGCAATAATAGTAAAAAACATCATGTTAAAATAAATATAACGTCAAATAAAAATTCAGAGACACCATTAATTAAAAAAAAAATAATTAGAAAAGAAATAACACTATTATTTTTCTTGAAACATTAACAACTAATTTACAATCGCCAAAATTAGTACAACGTTTATCGATACCCTCTCCTAACTAATTTTACTGTCATGTTAAATAATGTAATCCTCTATAACTCTTTACATGGACCCACTAGGGAAACTAGAAATACCATAATCAACACATAATTTATGTAAATTGTATAGTCAGGGACTAACGACACAGACCCGTTGACAATTAAGGATAACGAACTAAGCCTGTTCTATCAGAACACAGAATCCCTGGAGAGCATACATCATTGTTACACAGCTTTAAATAAATAGCTGTTATATGCTGTTAATATTTATTATACCGTATGAAATGAACGCGTTATGTGTATTTGATAAAGGGGTTCGATTTTGATATAAAATATTTAAAATTATATAGACACTAATATACACTTGCAATAAAACAATTCTCTAGGGAACCGTTAGATATAAATTACAAAAATTAGATAAAATATTTTAAGATGAACCAACTATCTACTTACATAAAGATAGACGGTAACACTGATTCACTGACATTAATTATAAGGCACTTCCCGTAATCGTACCCTCCTCAACCTTATACCTTAAATTAAAGCTCTCGACGAGAAATTTTTTGAAATTTTTTTTTATTTTCAAGCACCTTTTGGGCGGGAAAGTTTTTTTTTTCGATTTTTCATTTTTTTTATTTTTTCACTTTGAGCGCGTTTTGTAAGAAAACTGTAAGATGTAGCAAACAATGTTAAATACAAAAGTTGTGGAAAATTTAATTTCAAAGAAGAAATTTTCCGTCAGATTCAAGATCTAATCATCCATTCATCCGAGAAGGGAGGCTCCGCCCAACATCTTTAAAGCTATACGGGTTCACTGATTCACTGACATAAACTTTGAGGCACTCTGCGTAATCGTACCCCCCTCGACCTCATACTTGAATTAAAGCTCTCGACGAGAAACTTTCAGAAAAATTGTTAACCAAGTTAACTAAAAGGTAACATTTGTAATTTTGAAAGCACCTTTTGGGCGGGAAAAGTTTTTTAAATTTTTTTCATTTTTCCACTTTGATCGCGTTTTGTAAGAAAACGGTAAGAGATATAAAGAAATGTTAAATAGAAAAGTTGTAGAACATTTAATTTCAAACTAACTTATTTCCATCAGATTTAAGATCCAATCATCCGTTTAGCCACTATTCACCCGAGAAGGAGCTCCGGCACACAATCCTTCAAATTTCCCATGTTAATCTTAAGGAGATAATGTTTAATGAGTTTGAGTCAGCTGCCAAATAAAACAGCTTATTTATTATCGGTCACTTATGTACAAACGAGCCAAATATTAACGAGATTCTTTGGCTGAATTTCGAACTGCGAGCGAAGTGAAGCAGCCATCTGAGGCCGAAGGCCGGTGCGGGGTTGGGACGCGAAGCGTCCAGTTTCAGAGCCCCTTGTTTTTTATATAGACATACACTTAATAAAAATATCAATTTGAATTTTGTTTACAGGTATACTATTTCATGAAACAGAAAGCAGAAGACGTTTAAATAAGTACAGACTTAGATTGTTTCACACGCCAACATCTTCCTCTTCAGACACATTTTATAAATTATTTTTAATATATGTGCTAAATATTATTAAAGTTAGAAAAATGCTGAGATATGACCGGAGTAGCAAAACAAGTAAAATAGAACAAGCATAAGTAAAGAACCCTTAAGTCAAGACTAAACCAAAATATAACTACAGACGCATTAATCATTAGTATAAAACCAGCTGGTGGAAGTGACATTTATAAATAAACTACATGCCACATAACAAATGTAGGAATAAACAGCTGATTAAGGTACCAACATTTGTATCATATTTCAGTTGAAATATGTGTTCTAATATCCACTAATTTCAAATAGTCTTTCTTAAGGTGACCCGCCACCGAACAGCATTTTTGGAATTTTTTGAATTAAAGTTTTGTATTTTACATACTTTTCTGAGTATGTGTTAAAATTTTTAGGCCTTTATGATGATTTTTGCATATAAAAAAAAATAAAATAAAAAGGTAGTGCAATTCGCGATTACAGTGTTGAAACTTTGAACTCCATTTCCCGAAAGTTAACTTTTTCATGTTTGAACGTACTTGATTGAATAACATCTAAAGTATTAGACCTAGGCCTTTGAAATTTTTACCTCTTTATCTTAGATATATTCAAACATAAGTATATCTAAACATGGGAAAAGTAAACTATCGGGAAACGGAGTTCAAAGTTTCAACGCTGGGTATTACCCAAAATGTTTCCATATCCAAAAAGTTTCTTTGTATTAGAGGCTACAAAATATTAAAATCACTATTCAAATTGGTTAAAAGTCAAAAATGTTATTCAAAATAAAGAAAAAACTCAAAACGATATAAAACAAATCCAAATTTTTAGTTTAAAAATACATAAATGTGCGGTGAAAAGGTTCCCCCCCCCCCAAAAATCAATATTTTTAGTTGCACTAAACAGTATACAAATGAATGCAAAGGTTAAATCGTAAAAATGCAAAAAAAAGTATGATTTTGGTGGCGGTTCGCCTTGAGCTGTTTATAGAACATCTTGGAAAGAACTTATTTTTTTTTAATGGGAAGGTGGTCATTTGATCCATCATTTTAATGTAGAATTTCAAGAGAAAACTAACGGTGAAATTTACACATCCATATCTTTAACCGATTAAAAATGGCGACCAAAAGCAACGAAATCGTGTTTTCCGATTTTGCTATACTATTTTTTTTTTTTTATTAAAATATTAATTATTCTTCTCTTCGAATTCAGAATTAAATAAGCTTTCAAACGATATGCTACACAACTGTATTTAATTCAACCACTCGAAATCAATTTTGAAAATATCAAAATGGCTGTAACTAAAAAATTTTAAGTACTCCCAAATATCGTTGTGTAACATATCGTTTGAAAGCTTATTTAATTCTGAAACCAAAAAGAATAATAATTTTTGTTTAAAAAATAGTACTGCAAAGTGGGGCAAAATCGGAAAACAAGATTTCATTTTTTTTGCCGCCATTTTGAATCGGTTAAAGATGTGGATGTGCAAATTTCACCGTTGGTTTTCTCTTGAAATTCTACATCGAAATGATGTATCACCTTCCCATTAAAAAAAAATTAAATTCGTGCCAAGATGGCTGACAAAAATTTCAAACTCACCAAAAAGTGGTTCTTTTACGGTTGTGAATAACTGCTTTTATTTCTATCTCGTAAGACCCGTACATTTTGAGTTATTAAGCTGTTCCCATACTGTTCAAACACCCTGTTTATATGTTACATTGGATGTAAGAATACATGGCATTTAGTTCTACATGGCATTTTAAAATAAAATTCGTATTTTACTTCTACCGTATTTCATTTTCAAGACTTGATAACTGAATGAAATTGCTTGGGAATAACGCTTCTATGATAGTATAATATCTTTATTGAACATAATTTACAAAATGTTTTCAATATATAACACTCATAACTCCTGACCCTTGGTCCAATGACCGTCAGATGGGTTGCCATTCCAAATCATATTATTTTTTACACAATGAAGAAAAAATAATCCGTTTTCAAATAATTTTAAATAGGAATATTTCAAAATTGTCACTGAAAAACTGATTAAAAATCTTTTATTTTTACAATTCTAGCACTACTACTAAAAATTACACTCTACATTCAGTACACCTATTCAAAAGAAAAACACAAGAAGAAGTAAACCGCTAATATAAAAAAAAAAAAAAATACCTAAACGTTATATTCATTGGTAAAACTAAATCTATACCAATTTTGCTTCAAAATTTACTCATTTTAGTCAAATTTAAGTGATCTATTAAAAGTGAAAAGACAATAAATCTTTTGACCGTAGGTTAATCACAATGAAGGACGCAAGCAGTGCGAAACAATTTTTACTTTTTTTATAAAAGGTAAATTAATGTATTACTAATAAAGGAAACAACATACGACCTGAATACTTTCCAGTACAGTACAAACTTGTATCTCAGAACGTACACATACACATCTGGCAGCTAACCTACTGCTGTGCTTACCTAGAACAATACACACAGCTGTTCTTTCACAGCTGTTACCAATTTAGTGAAATCATAACAGCTAAATATACACTGCTGTTCACTCACAGTTTTTACAATTTATTATAATTTAGTAAAATCATAACAGTACCACAGTATGGAATGTCGGATTTCTTTTTCATTTACGTTGCACTTGGAGCACAGTTTACAAGTAGATGAAACTGCGTCCAGACTTTTTAAAACCAAATAATTAGATGAAATTTCTTTTCACTTTTAAATAATCTTCTTTAGAGTTTAAATGCTTATATTTTAACGAGCGAAAACTTTTGTGCAACAATAAACTCATAATGAATTAAATTTTGGTTTTAAATTTATCTGTAACTTCCACACAATAAACAAATTCAAAATCATGGAGGCCTTAACTATTGAGAATGTTATACAACTGACATACATTTTGCCACTCTTTTTTTACAAGAACCTTTTAATTGGTTGCTATGGCAATGACAGATATGAAATACGCGTAAGAAAAAAACATCATCGAATTGGTTGCCATGGCAATGAAACACATTACATTCAAGAAACATATGTTTTGGTTCATCACAACAATTAGGAGACGATCGGTTCCGTCCGACGTAGTTCAGATATTATCGTCAAGCGCTGAAATACATTCAATAAACATACAATGTTGCTTCATCAGTCTAGGCCTAACCTAAAATTATTGTGTTGTAAGATTATTTTGTCATGTAAGGTTAAATTTTAACTGTGTAACGTTTTCTTATTTTAAACGTCATCTATATTTTATACTGAGATGTTACTTTACATTTTTAATAGTACTTCAACAGTTGGGGGCGTCCACCAGATTCCCGTCAGGAATCAAAATATCGCTAGGCTCTAGAGGTACTCCAAAGCATTTGGTTTTAATGATTACAGAGACACATTGTTCAAAAGTTAAGATCGAGTTTTACTAGACTTCTAAAATTTCTCCATTTACAGACTCACAGTTAAATTGTGATTATACAATTTACGATTCAACTTGATAAAAATATTCTTTAAACTCTTCTAATACATGAAATCAAATAAACAAATTCTACTTTATCGAATAACTTTCTATAAACTCTTTAACACGTGAAATTATCCCTTCTGAATGTAGATTAACTAATGTTATGTTTACTCTTCAAATCTAAGCACCAATTTTAATTTATTTACGCCTTGAACTTAACTCTTTAAAAATTAATGATTTCAAGCCCTTAGTTACATACAACGGTAACATACAAATAATAATTTTAGGTTAGGTCTAAAAAGTAATTTTAAGTCTAGGCCTAACCTAAAATTATTGTATGTTTGTGGCCGTTAAGACGGGTAAAATGAATTACATACACACAAAAATTGTAGGTTAGGAATAGACTGACGAACCAACATGTTATGTTTATTGAATGTATTTACAATGAATGGACATTTAACTGTGCTTACCATCTTGGCTTTGGTGTTATAATTAATTCTACACCTTTATTATAATAACATTAAACGTGTGGAATCATTAAATATTTGTATAAAAAACAATCTAATAATAAACGGCAATTGAACGTTTAAAATGATGTGTGTATGTTGCCGTTAAGGCTGGTAAAAGAATCGGAGAAAAGGCGTGATGAACTTCGTTCCTGACGGGGTTACCACGACCGCACACATTTACATTTTATTATTATGTAGTACCTACTTTAGTAGGATATTTTGGCTTAGAGTTGAGGATAGCTTCATATATCTCTTCGTAAACACAGAACGCGTAAAGTATTTATTTTTTAGAATTAATAATTTAATTTAATTGTTTAGAATTACGCTTGTATATATTTTGTATTTTAGCATTATATAATCATGTGTAGCTCATTGAACATGGCGGTAACGCTTAACGCTTAGTTACAATAATATAAAAATCTGATAAGAAGCTATAGAAAAATAGCCGTAAAAAAACAACAATCTTTAAACTAGTTTAATATAGTTCAAAAGTATTAGCAACGTCGCTTTAGTTCTTAAAACATGAGTAGCAAGTTTACGCTTAAGATTAGAGCGTCGATGCGAAATCCAAATCCAATATGTTATCACCCCAAACACGTACACGCCGCTTCAAGCAAAACTTAATGTGATTTAAAGGTCCAAATCGTTCACATATTAGAGAGCGTGATGATTGTACACAATAACCAACAACTGGTGCACGCATGTTTGGTCTTATAGCAGACCTACGTGAGTTCATGATGGTAGTCGACCTTTGTGAACAATAAAAATAAACTGGTTATAATCTCAGAAGTGATTTAAAAAGCGCCGAGTAAATAATATGAAGTTAGCGGTACACGTATCAAGCTGATGGTAGTTTACATGTAATGCAAGCCATGCATATGCATGCTAGAGCTTCTAATTTCTATCTATAAGCACTGAATTAAAGCTAAAACTTACTTAAACATCCTGCCGTTCTACGATTAAATAACATTACATAGATAATAATTTATAACGTTTGCAATGGACATATAAATTTAGCTGTACACATCAAACACAAGCAGTACACACATTGAAAGTGTAGTGCTCATATCAAGCTAACAACACACATATAAATATAGCGTTTATCTTATAACACTTGCATTACACATATACAGTATTGCTAACAACACACATAAAAATATAGATATTAACTTATAAAGCTTGCAGTGAGCATGTAAATTTAGCAGGACACATTTAATGGAAGAAGCATACACATAAAGATTGCAGTGGACATATAAAGCTAATATCACAAGTATAAACATAGCGGTTGTCGTATAACAGTTGCACTGCACATATATTGCTTACAACACATATATACTCTGTAGCTATTAACTTGTAAAGCTTGCAATGCACATATAAATATAGCGGTACACATTTAATGGAAGCAGTACACACATAAATAGTGTAGTGCACATATAAAGCTTACAATGCACATATAAACATAGCGGTTATCTTATAACACGTCTTGCGTTCCACATGTATCGCTCTCAACGTTTCGTATAAGTTAGAAATGATCATATACCACTTGCAGTGCACATATATTGCCAATAACACACTTATAAATTATTGATGTACTTTTAACGCTTGCAGTGCACATACATAGATTTGCAGTATTAATTTAATGGAAGCTGTACACACATAAATAGTGTAGTGCACATATAAAGCTAACAATACACATATAACTATAGCGGTTATCTTAGGGAGAGTTGCCTATATCGTACCACTTTTAATATTTGATTTTTTCTTCAAGAAAGTATTCACAATAATTTGATAATATTTTGTCAAAATATCAAGAGATTCATTATAAATGTAACCTGAATTTTTCAGTTTGAAAAATACATATACGTTTTAATAGAACTCTGCAAACGGTACGAATTAGGAAACTGGTTTCCTAAATCGTACCGGTAGTTTCCAAAATCGTACCAGATACGTAATAAGGGAAACATTCAACAATAACTTGTAGATTATAAAAGGAACAACATTTTACTTATAGTAAATTTTAAAATAATATAAATAATTGTAGGCAATTTACAAATGTGTGGACATTTTGTAAATTGCCTAAAATTATTTGTATTATTAAAATATAATCAAACAGATTTGAGCATACAGTTACAGATGTGTGTTAGAATTTATATAAATTGTGATTGTAGACATTAGCCTACTGGCAATCAGAACAAAAATATAGTTGTTTCCTTAGTTTAACGTCAGCACAAAACTAAACGAATACAGTCCCTTCACTTAAACAATTAATCTTGTTTTCCTCAGATTTTTCTTCACACAATTTACAGTACCAACTATCGGCTTCTTTAGTTAGTTTTTAACACTGTTGTCATATAGACCTAACGCTCTTTTAGCTTTTCTTTGTTTAGTCTTTTCTTCCTGGGTTCTTTTCTTCTCTTTGCGTTCCATCAGCTGTGTCTTGTACGGACTGCTTGACTACAGCTTTCGTTGCTCCTCTTTGTTGTTTTTTAGTAATTTACATTTTGGGATCGGAGATATTTTTTAAATAGATAAAGCGAAATTACAAGTTTAGATTTGTAATTTGAAGTCCCGGATGAATTTCACAAATATTTTGGTTTTCTGGGGAAAGTAAACAAAACTGAAAGGTTTTCTGCTGCTGCAAAAGCTGAATCAGGGTACACGGCCTTATTTGGAGGCCATATCCCGGAGGTTTTAAATCCATGCATTAGCTTTTGTAGCTGCTTTACAATACGCTTCGGCTATCAACTGCGATACTCCTAGTTTAGGATTAGACCTAAGCCAATTTTGAACTTCTTGTGCGTAGAGACTGCAGAAGATCAAAAAAGTCTTATCCAGAGGTTGGAGGCTGTGCGTAGTGTGAGCTGGCTTCTGCAAAATTCAATGCAGATTCAATATCATGTGATAATATAGTGGTTCTTCTACTTATTTTATGTCTTCATTAGCAATAACATTACGAGATTCTAAATGTCTTTTCAAAGTAGGATTAGGTATGTTATACTGTCTGCAGCATTCGTTAAACCTAGGTCGCCGTTTCTATAAGCAGCTATTGGCAACGGCATTTCTTCTACTAACCATTTCCATACGGCTTTTGGTGCTAATTCTCTAAAAAAAATTGAGCAAAGGCTTCAATAATATTACCAAAATTTTAATTGTAGGATTTTAATAAACAACAAAATAAGTTTCCTAAGTTATACCGGTACGATTTCAGCAACTAAGCGATGGTACGTTAAAGGCAACCGTGTTTCGATTAAAATGAAGCCACCAAACACAACCTAAAAATGTTTACAAATTAAGTTTACTCTCATCAAAATATAGCTTAAGAATAGTAGATTACTATATTCATAATGTCATATGTAATTCCTTACCTTGCCGTTCAATATGTCCTTATAGCACAATGCAAAAAAATACAACAAATGACTGAATTTTAAACAAATCGGCACTACAAAGAAACGGGAAGCGTCATAGCTGTTATTTTCACCAATATGGCGCAAATGATGTTTAGTTCGAGGTTTAACTGGTAGGTTGCAGTTGCTTATTATATTTTACAAAATATTGAAGTGGTACGATATAGGCAAGTCTCACCTATAACACTTGCGTTCCACATATATTGCTATCAACGCCTCATATAAATTAGAAATGATCTTATACCACTTGCAGTGCACCTGCATGCAATACAGAAGGTGCCAAACGAAATAAAACGTGTACAAAGAATTTATCAACTTGTCAAAAATAACGATAGAATTGGAAGCAACAGTCGTCCATCAATAGGTCGGAAGGGAAGTGACAGATGAATTAAACGCTCGCTACCCGAAAAGAAGAGAAAGGTAGAGAAAGAGAGAGACAGAGACACGCTTACAAACCTTCAATTTGCTCGGCAACTGGTGTCAAGAATACAAATTAGTTTCCTATTCTTGCTTAAACAACCACTTCACGCACCTCACATTTATATGCTCTATTTCACTCGCTAAACATTTTTCGCTTCTGTTTATTTGCGAAATATTAGTTTTTCTCGAAACCTTTGTTTCGGCAATAAAGAACCTTTGCACTGAAATTTTAAAGAAATTCTGTTTTGTTTTATGTGCAGTACACTTGTTTTTTTCCGGATTTCTATGGAAGTCTTTGAACTCATATATTTCTAATAGAGCAAGGGGTACATAAATTTTGTTCCGTTAAGGCTGCCGCACACCAAATGGTATAATACATAGCGATATAAAGCTAATATATATATATACTACCTGACCCGTACGGCGTTGCCCGTGGTGGTTGGTATTTTCAGTCTTTTGAACGTAATCAGTTCTTCAGTTCTTTTTAAGTGTTCAGTCAGTGAGTGGTATTTGGCTTTTATGTATATAGATCTTAAATATTAAAAGCACTATTTTCATAACAATAAAACATCTGCAATTATGATTTTAGTAACTTTGATCCCCCCAAACCCCTCGTAAAATTTCTAAATTGTTCATACCGTTTTTTATTGAACACTTATGGCCCTAGAGGAAGCTACATACCAAATTTCATTCCAATCCGTTCGGTAGTTTTGAAGAAATCGTGAT
>JAGFPH010001200.1:195588-207299 GCA_018207615.1 Philaenus spumarius
ACCAAATTTCATTCCAATCCGTTCGGTAGTTTTGAAGAAATCGTGATGAGTGAGTGAATGAGTGAGTGAGTGAGTGAGTGGTATTTCGCTTTTATATATATACTGTAGATAAAGGCTATGAATCATCATTCAACAAACTTTGTACCGCACACTGATTGTAGTTTATAGCGCGCCATACAGTTTAGTGACACAGCGCAGCTACAGTGCTTGGATATAGGACAACGATGAGGGAAACAATGAGCCCTTCTTTATAAGTCTACTCATTAACAAGTAATGACTCATTGTTTTAGTAACGACAAAGGAACTATTTATTGTGACTATCAGAACTAGCGCATGCGTACAAAGGGTTTTCCTGCCTCTTAACTTATTAGCTTGGTTTTAATGTATTTGTATTGTATCAGTTGTCATCAAGAAGGAAAATGGAAGGTTTAATAGAAGTGGCAAAGAGTCGTTCTTCTGTGGTTATCACTTAACCCTGACTACAAAAAAACCCTAAATTTAAAGAACGCGATTCTCAAGTGATTACGAGAAATTTAAATAAAACTGGTAAGCTATCAGTAATTTATTGTCTAGGTTATTGTTAAAAAATACTACATTTTTCAATGTTTTATTCGTTTCTGACTTAGGCCTACATAAAATAAACGTAAAAATGTATATCAAGAGAAAACATGTGGAATTATAGACCAGGGAAATTAGACAAATAATCCTAAAACATTGTCTACAGCAATTTTTCGGCATTGTGTTCGGAGATGTCTTAGGAAAAAGGTCTACATATAATAATACCTCGTCGGCAGACAAAACGTGCATTTTGGGCATTCATAAAGTGCATCTAAAAGTGCATCATTTCCCATAATTTATAAAAAAAATTGGAATTCATGAAAACTGATCAAAATTTATATACAGGGTTGGGGGGTTCACAGATTCCAAATCTGCCCTTGATAAATATGTCCGATCACTCTGGGACCCCCCATGGGAGCAGGGGGGGCACTTTGGCAAAAAGTAAAAAAATAAAGCATTTTCACTGCAGGGGAAATAAACAAGTGGGCCTTCAAAAGGTTTAAACGAGGGCCCCCCCCCCCCCATCCTCATGGGGGTCCCAGTGTGATCGGACATATTTTTGAAGGGCGGATTCGAAATTACCTACACCAACAACCCCCGAGTGTACAATTTCGAGTTATTTACTGAGCCCTTTGATATTTTGAAGAAGCGTTTCCCGACATGTTTTTTCTATCGTTTTTTACTCACAATAATTTAATCAGTTTAATTCGCGATTATTATAGGCTGCAGTAATAAACAAAACTGGATTTTTAAAACGCTATTCATGTAGCATTGTTTTTAATTATTGCGTAAAGCAACGTTTATAAACTCGGGTGAAGGTGAGTGTTTGCCGAGAGAGAAGTTTTTATACGACTGAATGTGTTTACTTACGCCAGTTGGAGTCTGAACACGGAGACTCAGCATAAAGTGAAGGTAAATCGATAACAAATAGGTCTTTACATTGACCATTAACGTGAAAAATTCATCTCAATATGTTGCCTTGCGAATGATGCCTTAGAAAAATAAATATTTTATGGACGTAGAGCGATATTTAAGGAAATTTTTTTTAAAACTTTGTAGTAGTATTCAATGTATTTCTCCTGCCACAAAAATAATGACGCTACCCCTTCTATTTCCAAAAGTGCACAAGCTTAATCTTTTACCAAAGCTAAGCTAATCCGCAGTGTTGGCATAATTAAATATAGAAAAGATTTTTCTTTCATACGAGCTCTGTTCATTAAGCCTAACACTGTGTTTTGAAGCAGTAACTTTCTCTCACTGGTCCCCTCCACAGATGAAAAAACAATATTACAGAATCTCAGTTTCTCGGAAAAAAAACATTGACTCATGTATATGTGTTCCTTCCAACTTACTAAACAATAGCCTATATTTTGTTCAATAGAGTAAACTATCACATATTTATTATTATTTTAAATTTTCCGCTTACACACTTCCTCAGCAAGGGATATTTAATTAAATTGCAAGTGAAAAATCATGGACCAAGACCGGGATTTGAACCCGTGACCTTAACGATTCCGTCGTAACGCTCTACCAACTGAGCTACCATGATTCCTTTCAGATATTGGTCGATGTTATCTTACTTGTACGGGTTTACTGCAATTAATTATTGAACTAACAGCCTGAATACCTCGTGTATACGACATTGAAAACAATCTCAATTATTTTTTTGCAATTTAAAGTGGTGTTGTTATTTATTATTATTTTAAAGTTTCCGCTTACAAAATTAATCAGCAAGGGATATTTAATTAAATTACAAGTGAAACAACATGGACCAAGACCGGGATTTGAACCCGGGACCTTTACGATAATTTCACTTGTACACCTAATTTAATTACATATTCCTTGCTGAGGAAGTGTGTAAGTGGAAAATTTAAGGTAATAATAAATAACAACACCACTGTAAGCTGCAAAAAAGGAATTGAGATTGTTGTCAATGTCGTATACACGAGGTATTCAGTCTGTTAGTTCAATAATTGCAGTACAAGTGAGATAACACCGACCAATATCTGGAAGGAATCAGGGTAGCTCAGTTGGTAAAGCGTTACGAAGGAATCGTAAAGGTCCCGGTTCAAATCCCGATCTTGGTCCATGTTTATTTTTACTTGTAATGTAATTAGATATTTTTTGTAATATAGTAGACAACGGTCTTCGGTTTTGTTGTTATAGAAAACAATAGCCTTTATGTTTTTTTAGTGTAATAGACATTGGTTAATATTTTTTTCAAAAATAGACATTGGTTTATATTTTGTCAAATAGACATTGGTCTATACAATAGACAACCGCCAATGTTTTTTAACGTAGTAGACAATAGTTTATATTTTTCAGTAGAAAAGACAATGGCCTACACTTTTTCAGTAGTAGAAAATTGCCTGTATTTGTTCAGTATAGTAAACAATCTCGCATAACCTTACATTATAGTATAGTAAACTATCGCCTAGAACTTATCAATATAGTACGTCAACAATCGAATATATTTTTTCAGTATAGTAAACAATTGCCAATATTTTTTTCTGTACTTATTGTAGGAAATGGTTTATATTTTACAACACAGTAGGCAATTAAGAATATTGTTTCAATATAGTACACAATAGTCTAAATTTTTCAGTATAGAAGACAATGGTATATATTTTTCAATATAGTAGACTATCGACAATATAACGTAATAAAGAATCTTCTACATTTTTCAGTATACAAGACAATGGTATATATTTTTTAGTAGTAAACAATTGCCTGTATTTGTTCAATACAGTTACAAATCGCCTATACCATTTCAACATAATATTGTAAACAACCGCCTACATTTGTTTATATATGGTAGACAATTGATTGTACGTTTTCAATTTAGTAGACAATCGAATAAGACAATAAATAAGTTTCAATCTAGTAAACAATAGCTTTTCACCACACTACGATGTCTTCAGCTATTTTCGGAACGTCATTTGGAGGCCGAAAGTAGCTCTTTTCTGTCCTAGGGCCGTAAAGTCAGCTGTTCGTTTATTCAATTAAAATATGAACGTATATCTCAACACAATTTCATGTTTTCTAACAATCAAAACTGTACCTTTAACTTTTATGTCAATAAAGACTAAAGATTAAAATATAAGATAAGTTTTGTTTTTAAATGTAAGGCTGTTTTCAAACTACACTGAGGTAAAACTGTACTTTCCATAGCTAGCTAGTTTATAACCTCAAAGTTTCATTTTCATGTGTGCTAAATAAATATTATTTTTTAATTTTATATACAGTTTATTTTATTGTGTAGTGTGGTGAAAAATAGCGTTCGCACCACGGCCGAAAGGGTTTTGCAGCTCTCGATCGTTTCAAGTTCTCGACTCCGTCTCGAACTTGAAACACGATCTCAAGCATGCAAAACCTCATTTTCGGCCCTAGGTGCGAAATATACTAGCCTATTATTGTTTAAATAAAGTAAACAATTTCCTACATTTTTTCAATTAGTAATTTATAATTAACTCGTTAATGAGCAACAATTTCGATTATACCACGATATATTTATTAAACAGTCGAAATATTTAAAGTAAACACATTTAATAAAAACTGTAAAACACAAATTTACAATAAAAACTAACCTGTTACTTCGTTCGGATCAAGCAGCTGTTCGTTACTCCAGTTTAATTTAAAAGATTAAGTAATCTCACTGACGCACAGAAAGTGTATTCATTTTAAATTGGTAACCGTTGAACAAAGATTCATGGGCGATGCAGAAAGCGAGTGTTTAAGGGAAAACCAAGACCTATGAAACCAGAGTCATGTAAAGGAAGCTTTTAGCTTAATGAGGCGATGTATTGGTGAATAGAAATATCGAGGTACATATTTCACGTTCCAGAAACAATGTTTATTGTTACAAAGCATTAATCTTCTACAATGCTGAGTCTCGCTTTGTGTCGAGATAAATCGCTCTGGTTTTACCTTTTTGCCGCATTTATTTCCCGGGCAATATATCGATATATTAAGATGTTTCCAGTTTAATTGTTTCTGTTTTAAATTTATGCGTTTTAAATCGTTTTATAAATCTCCGAAGCACTCTATTACAAAAGGATTCGGAACGATTATCAAATTTAAATCATATCTTTTCAAATGTTTTGTGCATTGTACTCTGAACGATATGGACTGCTCGATGAAACAAAAACAAAAAGAAACTTGAGGTATGTTTAGGCTTAGACAATCTGTAAACGTATACGTAAGCTTAAATAAACTCGAATTATTTTATTCGCGTCTTTACTGAATGCAAATTTTACCATTTAAGAAGGAGTGCATATTGTAGAGGTAGTAAACCAAAGCCGGTAACTAGGTTTAAATAAACGCAAATATGTTGTTTTCAACCGTAATACACTAGAAGAGAGCCTAAAGGCCTTTCATCCATTCTGCTCCACAGGTAATCGCAAACACTGTGTAGCAATTTGTCAGTTGAGTTTTAAAACAAAGAAAATTCAGACATATTGTCAGATAGACATACAAGCAGGCAGACAGTCAGCCAGCTAGTATGGCAAGTAAACACCCATCCAGAAAAAATGCAGGCAATGAACCAGGAAACAGAAAAATGATATCCATGCAGGTGTAATTTCACATAGACAGAGACACAAACAGCCAAATAGGTAGACAGCCTGCCTGTTAGAAAGGCAGGCGAAGTACCAGAAGTGCAGAAACACATCCAGCCAGATAAAAAGAAAGACATAGTACAAGGCAGACAGAAAGAAAGATTACCTCACAGATGTACAACCGGATAGACAGAGGAATACACAACCAAAAAGGTAGACAGCCAGCCTGTTAGAAAGACAGGCGAATTACCGGGCTTGCAGAAGTGCATCCAGCCAGATAGAAAGAAGACAAAAGAACCAGGCAGACAGAAGTAAAGTTTACCTTACTGATGTACTTCCGGATGGGCAGAGAAATACGCGTATAAAAAGGTAGACATCCAGCCTGTTAGAAAGACAGGCGAATTACCAGGCATGCAGCAAGACATCCGAGCCAGCCCTAAAGAAAGGCACAGTTCCAGGTAAACAGAAAAAAAAAGATAACAGTACAGATGTACTTCCAGATATACAGATAAATATAAAGCAAAAAAGGTAGACAGGGAGCCTGTTAGAAAGATAGGCAAATTACTATGCATGCAGCAAGACATCCAGTTAGCCAGGAAGAAAGGCACAGTTCCAGGCTAACAGAAAAAAAGATAACAGTACAGATGTACTTCCGGATAGACAGAGAAATACACATCCAAAAAGGTAGACAGCCAGTCTGTTAGAAAGACAGGCGAATTACCAGACATGCAGTAATGCATCCAGCCAGCCAGAAAGAAAGACACAGTTCCAGGCAAACAGAAAAAAGATAAACGTTCAGATGTACCTCCAGACATGGCCTACAGAGAAATACACGTCCAAAAAGGTAGAAATCCAGAATGTTAGAAAGGTAGGCAAATTACGAGACATGATGCAAGACATCCAGCCAGCCCGAAAGAAAGGCTCAGAAAAAATTTAACAGTACAGATGTAATATCAGATATACAGAGAAATACACAGCCAAAAAAAATATACACCCAGCCAAAAACACAAACAGAAAACCAGGTGGACAGAAATTAAGTTAACCATACAGATGTACTTCCTGATAGACAAAGAAATAAACACACGCAAATTATACAGCCAGATGTAAAAATTTGTTTCGTTAACATACAAGGCTGTTTAGTAAAGATAATAACATTAAGTTTGATTTACAATTTATAAGTAAGGAAATTACTTTTATAAAATATTACTAGTAAATATTTAAAGGAAATTGCTTTGATAAATAAAACGATACTTAGCGTCACAATTTATTATATTTTATAAAGTGTTGAAATATAAGTATTCATAAAGTTCAATAGAAACTGTAAAACTATACACTTTAATATACAGCTTAGCATCGTCACGAAATTAAGTGGGGTCATGTATACGCGTTTAAATGAACTGAACAGGGTATAGGTGCGAAATGATTAGCTTCCCCAGCCCATAAATTAAGCTTAGGAGCGGCAAGCACGATTGCATTCACACATGCAAAGAGAGAACCGCCCGAATTGAATTATGAGCCAAGATAACCCGCGGAGATTAATAGTCAATTCTCGCCATGCTTAATGTTTCCACCTTTTACCCTCGACGCGTTATAAAGTGTTTGGCGATCTGTCTGTGAGTGGATGAATGGGCTCGAGAACGGTGGTAATTTATGTATGCGTAGATATTGTTTGGACTGGTTCGTGCAAGCAGAGCGATTAAATTCTGTAAGTTCAGATCTCTACTTTGGATCTGATTGATGGAATTTAAGATTTTTTCAAGTTGGCACTTTCCCAAATTTCCACCATGTTCTCCAGCTCTGTTATTATTGAAGTGTAAACTTCTTTATAGGCGCACCACGTCCAAAAAATTGTTATACATGTTTGTGTAGCAGAGTATACCAGGTGTCTTAAAAGTCCCCCCCCCCCCCCCCCCTTTAACTTTTGTCTTTGTTAAAACAAACAAATATCCTTTGGGAAACGATAATAACTTAGCCCAAAGTATCTTTTGAAGCAATCGGAAATTTTGAGTGTCAACTAAAAATGGGGGATTTTGGGAGCAACTCAAAATTTTTAAATGGGAAGTATGGTCATGTGATATCTCATTTTAAAGGTCTATTTAAGACTAGGAAAACGACATAAATAAAATAAAAATCGGACCACCCAAAATAAAATGGCGGCCCTAAACGTGTAGAAATAAATCGACATAAAGTTGCTAATATCTCGAAAAGAAAGAGTTTTTAGAAAAGATTGCAAGAGACAAAAAATGTTTATTTCAAAGTGCTTGACCTAAAAAATTGCTTCCAAATCAATTTCGTAAATTTTAAGTTGACTCCTATATCTTAGAAAATTTTGTAAAAAAATAAAATTTACGAAATCGATTTGAAAGCAATTTTTCAATTCAAGCAAATTGAACTAAACATTTTTGTCTCTTGAAATTTTTTCTAAAAACTCTTCCTTTTCGAGATATTAGCAACTTTATGTCGAGTTATTTCAACACGTTTAGGGCCGCCATTTTGTTTTGGGTGGTCCGATTTTTATTTTCTTTGTGTAATTTTCCTAGTCTTAAATAAACCTTTAAAATGAGGTATCACATGACCATACTTCCCATTTAAAAATTTTGAGTTGGCCCCAAAATCCCCCAATTTTAGGGGACACTTAAAATTTCCGATTGCATTAAAAGATACTTTGGGCTAAGTTAGTATCGTTCCCTAAAGGATATTTGTTTGTTTTAACAAACACAAAAGTTAAAGGGGGGAGTGGGACTTTTAAGACACCTGGTATAGTTTTCTTGTTTCTGGGGGTGAATCGGATTTTACCGTCACGCTCTATTAATCGACAGTCACGTATCACGACACGCTCTGTCGTGTTCATAGAGAATATGAAATTCTCTATTCCGTCAGTTTGAAAAAAAATGTATGATCTTGCCGAGATTCGAACCATCAGAGTCCACTCCCATAGACTAGCGCGTTAGCCGATCAGGCTACAATCGCATTGCTAATTTAGTATATTTGAGTTGTGTATATAAGTGTAATAGATTGTCCTACATCTTAGGCTTAATCTTTTAATGTTAATACAATGTATAGTTTAGAAGTAATATCTCTGAAATGGACATTGTGCTTCCTCATTTCGTAGGTTGTGTTAATAAATAAAAAGTTTATACTTCTCCCTTGTGGTCTTAAGCACACAATTACATTTTATTTTTTTACAAGGAATTTTGGGAAAGTGCCAATTTAAAATGTCTAAAATTTAACAAGGAATAACTTTTTATTATACAAATTGGGGGTTACCATTAAACAAAATAAAATCCATATTTTTAATGAATTTCTGCACGTTTTTGAAAATTTATTTCCACGTCATTTTAAAGCTTACAAAAGTAAGGGGAGTTCCCCATTAACTTATTTGTACATCCAACGGTTCAAAAGTTAGCTATTGTAACATTTTAGGTGGGAATCAATTATTTGTAGGCCTATCAAACAAATAATTTTCTGAACTTTAGGCTAAAGATAAAAAAATACACAAGAATAAAAACGTTCTTAAAATATTGTTTTACACCGGCAAAAAACAATAAAATACATTGTGTTCCATAACAAATTTCAAGTTCCAATATTGGAACATGGCGGCAATTTTTTAAATTTTACAAAATGGATTTTTAAACTTCACTGAAAAGAAAGTACTCTGTCATATTTATAGTTCAAAAGTTAGCTATTGTAACATTTTATGTGATACATCCTCTTTAGTCTGTATAATGTGGATGGAAAACATAGAAAATAACATAAAATATTTATAAACAATACGAAATACAATATATTATCAACACAATATGAGTCCATGTCATGTGATACTTAAAACAATAACTTGTATCAATATTGCACACGGGTTACTATGACAACTTACTTCTATGATGCTTCGAACTTTTCTTTAATGTTTCATATAAAAATATCACGTTTTATTTTCGTATTATTTTGTAAACTACATTTCACTTTAATCATACAATATTTCCATTTTTTATTGTACAATAAGTAGAGTTTTCAAACCATTTAACAATATTAAAAATTTCCCTGTTTAAATGACAAATGTGCTTCCTGTTGACCTCATCGTGAGACTCCCAATTTTATACTAATTTGCAATCAGGTAAACTATGATATCAACATACAAAAATTAATTTAACTTTCACAAAATACATTTATTCTTGTACACACACAGGTAATAATAAATATTAAAGTGAGGATAGTATCAGAGACTTTTTCTTAAGTGTTAATACTTTTTTTAAATATGCTTTCCAATGTTATTAAATAATGTAAGAGTTGCTATTTAAAATAATATAGTTACAACCTTTGAAAACATTTAACAGTGGACAGAGAAAGTATCAAAATGCTTACAATAAAGGTTTCCCAATAATATGAGGTTCAAAATGTATCACGGTGTATCAAGGCTTACTGCACACTCTGTATATATCTATTGTTCGTGTAAGGAAAACCAAAATAAACTCTCTAACGCGTGATTTATTTATTACATTTGTTTCATAACGTGTCTAAGACCATTTAAATTTTGCAAGCTAATAGTACGTGAGAGAGGATTTTGTAACGCTGGAAACCATCGGATGTACGCTTACTTTGCTGGAATAATCCTGTTAATGCCTTACATTAATTCTAAGCCGATTACCCACCTACTTCGGAATCGTTCAATTCGAAAACACATCCTTTTAAACCACTTTTACAATTTTAATAATTCCTCCGATCATCGCATTTTAATATTATTCAAACGAAACATTAAAGCGTAAATATAATTGTAAGACACGAGGCAGGTAGCATCAAGTGTTTAAATGGAGTCTGACTTGTTTAAAATGGATCATGACAGTTTCCAGAGATTGTACTAATCTCTGTTCTTTATTTTCAGATAAGCCTGTTCGGCAAACTAGCTTCTAAATATGCTGCAGTAAACGAAGCAGGAAAACTTGCTGACCTAATTAGGTAAATAGAGGATTTAGTCCAACAAAATTTAAATTGTAATAAGTTAAAACATTTATATCGTATTGGACTCAAGAATGAATACATCTTTCTACCTGTTATTGGTGTATTATTAAATCAATTTTATTTTGATGATCTAAGTATATGAGACTTAAGTTCTTGAAATAACAGGAATCAGTTATAGTTGCTCACAACTGATTAATTTAGTAAATCAAATGCATTTTAACAACAGTATCGAAATTTTCAAAGAATTATTATTTTTCACTGATTAGGCTATTTATAGAATATTTGGGGAAAAAAACTGTTTATGCATTCTTGGCATTGTTTTCCAATGGATTAAACAAGTTCCTATGAAAGTTTGTCCTAAAATGCTTAGTTTTCGGTCTATCGGTCCGTATATTATTTTTTAAATAAAAATGTATTTTTAAAAACTACTTTAAACCGGCATATAGAATATGTAGTATAAAACGGGGAATATGCTATTGTTTTGTTTAATGTAACATCTCTAAACGGGAAATAGGCTATTATTAGGTTTACTATATAATCTCTTAACACCTTTAAGTGTCTATGTAGGTAATAATTTATCTCTTTACTTCATCACTTCTAAACGGCCTTATATGTCATCCCTCTGTTTACTCATAGTACCAGGAGACCGAGCTAAAGCTCGATTATAAGCAGGGCTATGATTTCAATAATAAATATTGGATTATTGAGTTTTGAGGTTAGGCCTATAACATTAAACAACTAAATAAAGGGTATGTTTATTTAGCAGAAGTATTCGTTGCCATGGTACCTATAAATAGATACAACATTAGGCTTACCTCTAATCAAATACAGTTTAAAAGAAAACAGATGATTATTGTAATGGCATTGAAAACATTTGCATCAGCTGTGCTTCGTTTAAAAGAAAACAGATGATTATTGTAATGACATTGAAAACATTTGCATCAGCTGTGCTTTGTATTGTTTAAAATGGACAAATTTCACTTTTTAATTTAATAAAAAGACGTAGAAAACGAATTTTCCCAGACTGGTGACCATTTCCAATCGATTCCTCGTGGCCAAAAGCCCCATATAAAATCAAAAAATCAAAAATCCTTAGACGGAGATTCCAGATCCATTTAGCAGACAGACAATAATTATCTCTCGCTTTAGAAGATAAGATACCTCTAAACTAATATACACAACGGTTTATTTAAATGTTTACTCTATGACTTCTGAACGGTCGCATATGCTGTTTCTGTGTTACTCCAAACAATTTAAATGATCATAATTTATGCTGTGTCTCTAAGTCTCTAAACGGACATACGGGTTTTAATCTGTTCGATCTATGACTTCTAAACTGTCGTATAGGCCATCCCTCAGTTTACTCTAACATCCTAAACTAACAATTCGGTAATTTATCTGTTTAGACTATGACTTCTAAACGATCCTAAGTTCTATTTCTTTGTTTACTCTAAGAAAGAGTCATATATGCTGTGTCTCTGTTTAGTCTCTAAATCATATAATTAATTTATCGATATATCTGTCACTTCTAAACGGTCTTACAGGTCATTTATCGGTACACTCTATGACTTCTAAACGGTCTTACAGGTCTTTTATTGGTATACTCTATCACTTCTAAACGGTCTTACAGGTCATTTATCGGTA
>JAGFPH010001200.1:221013-249398 GCA_018207615.1 Philaenus spumarius
AAGTTGGGTCGAGTGTAATAGCCCTTATTTTCTTTTTAAAAAATTAGGCTAATTACATGGAAAATTTCGAACAATTAAGTAATTGGGTATGTCTGAAATTTTTTAGACACACGTAAGTTTAAATATATTAAATAATACGATTTGGAGTTTTATGTTCAATGTGTTTGACAAATGCTTAGTTTCCAAGGTGGTTACTAGATCGTGTTACTGCACTATTTCGTTTGATTTCGAATTTATTATACAAAGTTGATATTTTAAAATTTCGAAAAAAAATACGAGTAATTTCTCTAGGACCGTTGTCTGGTGTAATCAGGACATCTTTATTGTGCAGAGAAATAGCACAGCAAGCTAAGTTTCCTGGGTTCATTTGGAGGTCTTGGTAAAGATGTTTTCCTTTTAATTTATTAAATTTATGTCTATAGCGTAAAGTTATTGCAAAGTAAATTAAAAGGTACCAGGAACTGGCAAATACTTTCTCATAAACATATTTAAATTACTAAACAGATTCACTGTGACTTGTAGGGTGGGGTAGGAGGGGTGTTTTTTTATTAAAGTTGGAGATTAACTAATACATATTATTATTGTTATCTAGAGAGAAAACTATTATATCGATTTCGAACAAATTTGCACCAAACACGTCAATTAGGTCTTTATAGATGAACGTAAAAAGGTTTTGAAAAATTTTGAAAAATAACCCTCTTTATGGTAAAAAAAAACCCAAAAATCAGTTATTATTATCATTATTAGCTAAACGAGAATTTTTAGAATGATGCGGTTTTTCGCATATGGTAGGGTACATTAAAGGCTACAAATAAGCCAAATTTTATCAAAATCGTTAAAGCGTTTTTTTTTTTGTAAAAAAATAATAACTGTTTTTTGGGTTTTTTTTTGCAAAAAAGGGGGTTGTTTTTTAAAAAAAGGCAAAACCGTTTTGTGTGAATCTATACAGGCCTACTTGACATGTCTGGTGCAAATTTATTTGAAATCGATCGAATAGTTTAATCTCTAGCTTTGTATACATACAGACATACAGACAGACAATTTGTAAAAACCACTTTTTTGAACTCAGGGGGTCCCAAAACGGATATTTCCACAAAATCTCAACATCTATTTTCTTTTGCGATCACTATACTTTCTCTATACTATAGAGACCAAAAAACCCCCCAAAAATCAGTTATTATTATTATTATAATTAGTTAAACAAGAATTTTTAGAAAGATAAGGGTTTTGTGCATATGGTAGGATACATTAAGGGCTACAAACAAGCCAAATTTGATCAAAATCGTTAGAGCCGTTTTTTTATAAAAAATAATAACTGATTTTTTTGTTGGTTTTATACCCAAAAAGAGGTTTATTTTTCAAAAATGTTCAAAACCGTTGTTTGTGCATCTATACAGGCCTACTTGACATGTCGGGTGCAAATTTGTTTCAAATCGATGTAATAGTTTTTGATCTAGCTTTGTATACAAACAGACATACAGACATACATACAGACAGACATTATGTAAAACCCACTTTTTTGGACTCAGGGGGTCCCAAAACGGATATTTCCACAAAAATCTCAACATCGATTTTTTTTGCGATCACTATACTTTCTCTATACTATAGTATATTGAGAAAGTAACATGTAGTAAATGCTTTGCTGAATATGTTATTTACAACATTTCCACTGGTATAAATAAAAGCGTATTTCTAAAAATTCTACCAGAAGTAAAAATTTAAAATGTTTGTAAAAAAAACATTTGAGCGATACATCATCGTACATTTGACACTTAACTCGGTAACTGGTCTCTGGAGGACTTATGTCAGACGATTGATATATTAGGCTTTGAAGGCGGTAAAAGTCCACAGCAAACTCAAGCTATGCGACAATCAGTCATGAGTGACTGCCAGCATGGAGGGAGAGAGAAGTGAACATGGCTTTTACTCCATGGTTACATGTTGTTTTATGTGTTAACACCCTGCTTGAACATTTGGAACTAAATTAGTTTGGTGCTTATTTTATGAAAAAATTTAGGTACAAGTGAATAATTGAATTAACGCATGAAAAACGCTGCAAGAAATTTAGTTTATTCATTTATAAGTAGTCTTGTGGTGGGAAAGTACTCAAAATGTGAGAAATTGGGTCTGATATAGGGTTACAGTACTAGGACTTAAATATTTTTGAATATATCTGTAGTCTATCTAGCGCAGAATGTTTTGTATATTTTTATTTGATACTTGAAAATGATTCGAAACCATAAATCGGCATGCGGCTTCGTTAGGAAAAAAATATAAAAATGCATTATTTATTCATTTCGAGTGCAAAGCTACACTAATTTTGAAGTATTTCCGGCTATTGATCGTAGAAAAATTAAAACAAATTTAAATACTCCTAATAGACTATCAAAAAATACATCTCAAACTAAAAAAAATCTAAGATTCTCGATTTGTATTTTATTTATAAAAATTCAATAATTGGGGTATTATTAGATTAAATTAAATTATCAGACTTTATGGAAGTGGGACAAAATATGTATTTTCATGATAGAAATAGCCTACAATTTTCAATATTTAAAAAAAATTTAAGGCCACAATTGTGCATTTTTTGATAACATTTCTAAGCTTGTCATATATTGGGAAATGGTTATAGGGTAAATTTTTTTAAGCGTAGGTTTTTTAAGTCATTTTTGTAAAGATGTGTTTATTTAGGTAAATTTTGGTTTTATTAAATACAATATATTATATAATTTGTTTAAATTTATCAAATATGTACCGTATATTTAACGGAAATTCTCTTTCATTTATTGCATTATTAGTAAAAAATATATGTCCAGAAATTTTTAGGTGGGCGCGTATTTTTAACGGAAATAAACCATAAAAGTTCTATAATCTATTAATTTAAAAGTATTTTCCTTTTTACTTTATCACTATACTATAGTATAGAGAAAGTATAGTGATAGCAAAAAAATAGATGTTGAGATTTTTGTGGAAATATCCGTTTTGGGACCACCTGAGTTCAAAAAACCTGAGTTCAAAAATGTGGTTTATACCAAATGTCTGTCTGTATGCATACAAAGCTAGAGAGAAAACTGTTCTAACGATTTCGAAAAAATATTCATCAAACATGTCAATTAGGCCTGCATTGATGCACGAAAAAAGGTTTTGAACATTTTTGAATACCAACCTCCTTTTTGGCAAAAAGACCCGAAAAAATCTGTTATTATTTTTTTATAAAAAACGGCTTTAACGATTTTGATAAAATTTAGCTTATATGTAGCCCTTAATGTACCCTACCATATGCAAAAAACCGCATCTTTCTAAAAATGCTCGTTTAGCAAATAATAATAATAATTACTAAATAATGCAATACGTCTCAGCTACGCAATACACGTCGCCTGGAAGTTATGCAATGGTCACCGCTACGCAATACACGTAATTAATCTATTTTTATTACTTTATAATTATGAGAAGAAGAAGTAGAAAAACTTATTTATATAATAGAGATGTATTTTTTTCTTACTGACTCAACAGGGTCTTCTTTCCCCGCTAAATTTTCCAAGCCCGTTCCCTTGGCAGTGGTTTCGCTAGATAGTAGCTATTTTTATTACTTTGTAATTATGAGAAGAAGAAGTAGAAAAACTTATTTATATAATAGAGATGTATTTTTCTACTGACTCAACTGGGTCTTCTTTCCCCGCTAAATTTTCCAAGCCTGTTCCCTTGGCAGTGGTTTCGCTAGATAGTAGCTATTTCTATTACTTTGTAATTATGAGAAGAAGTAGAAACACTTTTTTATATAATAGAGACATTACGTGTGCTCACTCTGTAGGCAGAGAAATATCAGTTTTTTATACACACTCGTTTGTTCCTTGTATTTATCTTAACTCAGACCAGAGATGTAAAGCAGTTTAGACATTTTTGAACACCAATAAATGTACTTTAGAAAGGCAGGCCGTCTTAACTGTCACTATAATTGCTTTTATAATGCTGGCTTTACAATGGAGCTTGACAAAATATTAACACTTAATTTTATTTTGCCCCACTTTTTAACTGATCCATATATAATTTCAAACACTTATCACAATACAAACTAACGTTTTTTTTTCTTAATTTTTGATGTCGTGCGAAGCCTAGTTCTAGGAGAATGTTATTGTTAGTGAGTTTAACGGTGGAGAATATCGGTAGTTTTATTAAAGTGACAAATAACTTGACATAGAGCTATCCAGTGACAAATTTCAACTAGAGTGCTTGGTGGAATCTGTCACTTATGTACTGTCAGTCATTCAAACACTGTCAGTGATACACGTCATATGCTGTGGCAACGAATAATTTCATTATAAAATGTTTAATCCATTCCTCGTTTATTTTATCAATTAAAAATGGACACATGATTGCTGTAGGCCAGCAATTCTTTGAGGAAGATACTTTATGTGTTATATTATAAAAGATATATTGAGAAGTGAAAATGAAGAACGCAATTCAAGCTTATTTCGGCTCTGTAATTTATAAATGGTTTCAATACGACAATGGAAATAATTAATAATAAGTAAATTTATTTTCAACGGAATAGCAATAAACATAATTTCTTATTTAAAAGTAATAAAAGTAGCATTCATTGCCACGTTCAAACGTTTCAATGACGAAGTCGTCAAATACGAGCTACAACTATAAAAGAAATACATTCACAAAAGTAAAGAAATAAAGTGCAAAAAACAAGTAAAAAACCAGAGTGTGTTTGCGGAATACTTGGAAAACGCTCACTGCTTCTGTGTAATTAGTATTTAGATGTATTTTTTTAAGAATTAGCATACAATTTTCATTTAATATATTGTTTTATAAATAGACTAGCTGACCCGTACGGCGTTGCTCGTGGTGGTTGGTATTTTCAGTCTTTTTAACGTAATTGTATTCTTTTTAAGTGTTCAGTCAGTGAGTGGTATTTGCCTTTTATATATAGATCTTAAATAATAAAAACACTATTGTCATAATAATAAAAGATCTGAAATTATGATTTTAGTAACTTTGATCCCTCTAAACCCCTCCTAAAATTTCGAAATTTTTCATACCATTCTTAGTGAGCACCTATGGCCCTAGAGGAAGCTACACACCAAGTTTCATTCCAATTCGTTCGGTAGTTTTGAAGAAATCGTGATTTAATATCTTTGATCCTCCCAAAGCCCCCTCTAAAATTTAGAATTTTTTGAAACCCTTTATTAGCGAGCGCCTATGGCCCTAGATGAAGCTACACACCTGCATTCCAATCTGTTCGGTAATTTTGAAGAAATCGTGATTTAGTAATTTTTACCCCAAACCCCCCTAAAATTAAATTTTTTTTCAAACCCTTTCTTAGTAAGCACCTTTGGCCCTAGAGGAAGCTACATACCAAATTTCATTTCAATCCGTTCAGTAGGTTTTGAGAAATCGTGATGAGTGAGTCAGTGAGTGAGTGGTATTTCGCTTTTATATAATTATATAGATAATTTTTTAATTTGGTAGAAATTACTTCAGCCATCATATGCAATAGCTATAGATGAAACTGAATACACATTCGCTCCTTATTCACATACCAAACGTTTCTTTTGGAACAAAGTTTCTTCGCGGATTCCGGTAGGAGTTAACAAAAATAGAAAATGTAATGCTTAACGAAAAAAATTTTTATTAATCGGTTGCTAGGTCAATGACAAATATAAAATACGAGTAACGAAAAAGCGTTACAAAATTAGTCGCTATGGCAGTGAATGCAAAATACATTCGAGAAACATGTGTTTTGTTTCGTGAATCCTATTACTATTGTTTCGTGACATAGAGCTATTACTTTAAATGAGCAATTCTTGTATCTATCCTTGTATCTGTCGCGGATCTCGAAAACGGCTCTAACGATTTCGATGAAAATTTTCATACAGGTGTTATTTTTGACGTCAGGAATTAAATGCGCTAGGTCTTATGTCTTCAAAAACGCGCATAAAGTCTGAAAAATGCGTAAAATTTAAAATCTGAACTTCTTTTTATACCACCTTTCAAGCCACTTAGAAGGCGAATAGGTACAATTTCTTTTTAGACCTCCTTCAAAGTCACTAAATATTCGAATAGATATATTATAGATACAATCCAGATGTTAAAAATACTAAACGATGCTCGTTCACCCAGGTACAAACGAGCCCAAGATTAGCGAGATCCTTTAGAAAGTTTCCCAACTGCGAGCGAAGCGAAGCAGCCATATGAGGCCGTAGGTCAAGGCGAGGCTGGAACGCGAAGCGTCCAGGGGCAGGACCCCTAGTTTTAATTAAGAGACGATCGGTTCCGTCCGGCGTAGTTCAGCTATTATCGTCAAGCGCCGAAATACATTCAATAAACATAAAATGTTCGTTCATCAGTCTAGGCCAAAATTAAACTAAAATTATTGTATGTATACTTCATTTATTTTACTTGCCTTAACGGCAACATACATGCAGCATACATCTTAAATCGAGGCCTAACCTAAAATTATTGTATGTATGTTGCCGTTAAGACAAGCAAAATAAATTAAACAGTCACAATAATTTTAGGTTATTCCTATAGTGGAGAACGAACACTTTTTTTTTCATTTCTGAGTAATTGTTTATGTTATTTTTTACATCCTGTGAACATTTTACGTTTATTGAATGCATTTACAATGAATCGCAATTTCATTGTGTTTACCATCTTAGCTTTGATGTTTTAATTAATTCTACACCTTTATTATAATAACATTAAACGTATGGAAACAATAAATATTTGTATAAAAAACAATCTAATAATAAACGGCAATTGAAAGATTAAAATTACGTGTGTATGTTGCCGTTAAGGCTGGTAAAAGTATCGAAGAAAAGGCGTGATGAACTCCGTTCCTGACGGTGGTCCCACGACCACGCACATTAACTTTTTTTAAAGTTTTTAACCTAGTTCTAGTAAAAGGTTAATGTTAGCGAGTTTAACGGTGGAGAATATCGGTAGTTTTATTAAAGTGACATAGAGAGATATCCAGTGACAAATTTCAACAAGAGTGCTTGGTGGAATCTGTCACGTATGTACTGTCAGTCATTCAAACACTGTCAGTGATACACGTCATATGCTGTGACAACGAATAATTCCATTGTAAAATGTTGAATCCATTCCTCTTTTATTTTCTCAATCAAAAACTGGCCAAAAGTGTGATTGCTGTCGGAAAGTCACTCTATTATTGAGATCTTTTCTGTATTAAACTATTTATTTTATTTTTCCGCTTACACACTTCCTCAGCAAGGGATATTTAATTAAATTACAAGTGAAAAAACATAAAAATAAAATAATAATAATAATAACACCACTGTAGGCTGCAAAATAAGAATTAAGATTGTCTTCATTGTCGTTTACACGAGGTAGTCAGTCTGTTGGTTCAATAATTGCAGTAAAAACCGTACAAGTGAGATAACATCGACCAATATCGGTAGATATCAGGGTAGCTCAGATGGTTAGAGCGTTAGGACGGAAACCTGAAGGTCCCGGGTTCAACTCCCGGTCTTGGTCTATGTTTTTTCACTTGTAATTTAATTAAACTATTTATGATCTGTTTATTAGTGGAATCAAAGGAGTTGGCTACACTACTATTCATCATATTGAATATTTTAAATTTGAAAACTTTATAGTTCTGTTGATATTTATTAGTTTAAATCCTGAAATTAAATGTTTAAATAGTTGTATTTCATTTTGTTTGCATTAAAATATTTTCTAAATTTGCTGGAAATTACTTTAGCAATCATATCCAGTATCGATTAATGGAATTTAACAAACTTGCACGGTCGTTCCTTACTGACACAGTATGCACATAGGTAGGCCTACTGCAGCGTGCACTTAATACTAACTACATTGGTATTTATATCATAACACTTAAATGAAAGATCAAAAATTACTTAACTCTCCAACTGGCAGTTAGAAATTTCTATATTGGCAGGCACGTTTTTACCACTCGAACACATTGTCATTTAAACACCTCTATAATCTAATCCATTTAGGGCGTGAATCCTGCACTTGGCCTCGTCCTGGCGCGATGTGCCGGGGGTGTGGGGAAAAAATTTCCCACACCACTTTCTAATGTGAGTCATATTTCAACAGAACTAGTGGATGTTTACCTCACCCTTAAAACGTTCACTGCTATACAAACTTCCTTTGATAGGAGCTGACCTTTTATGTTTTATATTTATAGCCTATAAGAGTAGAAATTGTTTTATTTTTAATTATTGAACCTTTCTAAGTAATAATCACTAATGTGCGTAAATAGCACATAGCCTTAACAATGCATTGAGTGTTTCGCACGCCAACCCCCGTATTGAGAGTATTTTCAATACGTAATGCATTGAAAACATCGATGATCGATTAAAACATCAAATACCAAAAAAGTACGCTCTTAAAATCCACGCGGGAGACTTTACCGAGTGGCATCTCCTGATCTGAGGCAAGGCCGGGATCCAGTTTATCTACTGCGAGCGAAGCGAAGAAGCCCATAATCCGAGGCTGCAAAGTCGAGGTACAAACATGCAAAGCCCAGTACACAATCCGATTATGCAAAGTATGACGTGGCAAGTGGCAACCCGGAACAAAGCACCGGCCGAGGCTGTTGGCTGAGGTGCAAGTAAATTTTAATAATATATTTTGTGCACGCAGGCAGCTATTCAACGCCTTTGCAAGCAGACCAACTTCCCAAATAGTTGATTGAAACCCTTAAACATATAAGCTTGATTTTGGACATTCGCTCAACTCACGTCAGCGGTTCAGCTTCGTGGTGGAATTACAGTAGAACTCCAATTATCCGGATTGATTGGGACCGGACCCGATCCGGATAATAAATAATCCGGATAATTGGAATTTTCTAAAAAAAAAGGCTGTTTTTAGGAGAAAAACGTAAACAAAACACAATAGAGAATATTTACGGTATTTATTATGAAAAAACAATATCAATGACAAAGTTAACATTACGTAATATTTACAAACAATACTTAATCACTGTAAAATACATTATTTTTTTAACATACCAGGCAGAGTCAACTGTTTTGCTACCTTAAATCGATTCCGTGCCTCCAAGTCTCGTATCCGTTTCACTATGTTCTTATTCAAATCTGATCCGGATAATTGGTGATCCGGATAATTGGAGTCCGGATAATTGGAGTTCTACTGTATTTTAAACTTCTAATTCTAAGCACATAAAAATTGAGGAGGAATTTTGCTTTTATGTTAATATTTTAAGAGATACCAATGGTTTTATTCAAATTAAAATAATAATAAAAAATTAATGTGTGCGGTCATGGGACCCCCGTCAGGAACGAAGTACATCACGCCTTTTCTTCAACTCTTTTACCAGCCAACGGCAACATACACACATAATTATAATCTTTAAAATGCCGTTTATTATTAGATTGTTTCGTACACAAATATTTACTGTTTCCATGTTTAATGTTATTATAATACAGGTGTAGAATTAATTATAACATCAAAGCTAAGATTGTAAACACAGTTAAATTCATTGTAAATACATTCAATAAACATAAAATGTTTTTTCATTCGTCTAGGCCTAACCTAAAATTATTGTGTGTATGTTTAAATTAATTTTACCTATCTTAATGGCAACACACAATCATTTTAGGTTATGCCTAGACTTAAAATTACTTTCCAGGCCTAACCTAATATTATTGTACGTGTGTTGCCGATAAGGCAGGTAAAATAAATTGAATATCCTTACAATAAGTTTAGGTTAGGCCTAGACTGATGAAAGAACATTTTATGTTTATTGAATGTAGGCCTATTTCAACGCTTGACGATAAGATCTGAACTACGCGGACGGAATCGATCGTCTCCTAATTTAAACTGATGAACCAAAAGCACATGTTTCTTGAATGCATTTACATTAATTGCCAAAGCAACCAATTTTGTAACGCTTTTTCGTTACTCGTATTTTATATTTGTCGTTGCCATAGCAACCGATCGTTACGCATTACATTTTCTATCTGTTAACTCCTACCGCAATCCGCGTTAAGGAACTTCGTTACAAAAACATCCTACGTTCCTTTGCTAATTATTTGCATTACCGTGCTATATTCTAATGAAAATTACTGCCAGAGAGATGGAGATTTCATAAGGATAACAGGAGTTTCCTGTTAAGGTAAACATTTTTAAAGTGATACAAATTTCAGAAATATTTAAACATTTCTCTTTAATTTAAGGAAAACTATCAAACAACTGAAATGTTTTTAATACAAGATAGACGTGCAATCATAACTGCACTTCGTTACGATGGATTAAAATCAAATAAATTGAAATCAGTATACTGTTTAATTAATTTGTTCCGCTTGAATTCAGATACTGTACCTTTCATGAAATAAATCGATACCACGTCTGAAAAGATAACGTTATACTTATTTCAGACTGCGCAAAATGAAATGAAGTGAATGGCTAGATAGATCTAACCAGAATGTACTCCGACGCTGCAACGAGACCCTAACGTCTCAATCAATTATTGCGGACTGAAAGCCGGATTTAGCCCTTGACAGATTGGGTTGTTACAGGTGTTACTTTCTGACGGGGCTGTACGTCGATTCCTCTTTCGTTTCAAGAGGACGGATTTTAAGTCACATTGAAAAGACTGTTTAAACAGAAGCGCGATATCTCGTTTCCCTTGTGTACAAAATGAAATATTTTACCACTGTAACATTTATCAGTATATAAAGTACTCGGACGATTTTTTATACAATGTGGAAACGGCGAGCTGACCACACCTACGATTACAAATACTACATCAGAAGTGAAAATACAAATGTATTTAGAATACCCGAAATTTTCGTTTTTTCAAAGGTATTTTTTGTATACTTCTATGTCCTAAATGTTTTAATGAACTTCAGACAATCATTGTGGGTATTTGAGACCATATAGCGTGATTCAAACTTTTGTGACAGTTTTTTGGCGTTCCGTGCAAGCAATTTGTTGACAGGTGGTCTTGGGATATAGGCCTAGCTGGTAGTACTTCATTTGGTAATTTGGTTTCTAAACAAAGAGGAATTAGTTAGTATTTTATCTAGTGATATAAAGCAACACGATTTAAAAGTGACTACTGTAATTCAAACATGGTATGTCATAAAATATTTTTGTTTATACATCGACTTCTTGTTCGTTGATGACGTGCACATACTTCTTAAAACGAGCAAATGAGACAAAAAGGAAAGTTTTGTGTTGCATACATTTTTTCCAAGAAAGAAAGTTAATCTGTGTAATCATTTTTTTGGGATTCATTCTTCCTTTAAGGTACGAAAAGAATAAAATTTATTGTTTGTTGTTTATTTTTTTAAAGTTGTATAACATCATCAGAATACCAGTAGAAATAAACTAGACAGAGTGCATATTTTTTGGAGGAGTTTTGTTTGTGTTTGCTAAATTTTGCAAGTTTAGTTTGTAAAAAGCCAAGTTCAAAAGAAGAAAGTTTTTGCAGCCTACCAATATCATTACACTATGGGATCCGCCTCAGCTCGATTCGTTAACCAACCCCTTTAATACACGAGGTCTGTCTAAAAAAATTCGGCGAATGGTGTGATAAAAACGTAAAAACAAAATGTACATTAGAAATACCTTTATCGGCCTTCAAAATTCTCTCCTCCAGACACAACGCACTTCTGCCAACGTTCTTATAGCGCTTCAAAACTGTTGGAGAAGTCTTCATGTAGAATCGTTTTCAGAATTGCCGTCACTTGGTTCTGAATCTCTTCGACGACCGCAAACCGTGATCTCTTTACGTCCTTCTTAAGACGTGGGAACAAAAAAATAATAAATCAGCAGGCGCCAGTTCTGGACAGTAAGGTAGATGTTGAAAAACTGTCACACCACTCTGAGTCAAAAATTGGGGTACAATGATGGTGGTATGCTGTGGTGCATAACATCAAATTTCCGGCCTGGAACATTTTTGTGGCATAACACGCCGGATGCGCTGCAACAAACGTTTGAGAACCTCCAACTAGAATGCGGCATTCAAAATTTTAGCCAGTAGGAACGAAGATCCTATGGATGATCATTCTTCTTCGTCAAAAAATGTGATCAACGTGGTTTTAACTTTGGATTTTCCACGCGGTTTGTTGTCTGTCGCGCGGAAGAAGGTGTCCGCCATTCCGTTGATTAACTTTTCGTTTCGGGATCGTACTGGTAACACGAAGTCTCGTCTCCTGTGACAATGGAACTCAGAAAATTCGAAAACCGGACACACATATCGATGCAATATCCACTGGCCTCAAAACGTCTTGCTTTTTTGTCAGGATGTGCGGCACAAATCGTGAACAAATCTTGCCCAATGTACGATGGCCCTCACTGCTAATAGGCCCTACCCACTTCTTCCGATTTTAATCGCAGAGTCTATCGCCGATATTTTTTCAGCATCGCTCGCACACGTTCAATGTTTTGCTTGTGGATGGTTTGCTCCATGGCTTTTCGACGCACACTACCTCGGAACACTTTGTTGCAAAGACTGTAAACGTACTGCAATTGAAGCCTCGCGCAATTCCCTACAGATGGCAGGTAAAGACATATGTTGATGCCTGCGTACGCATGAACGCGCGATGTTTCATCTATATATATATAAGCGAAATACCACTCACTCACTCATCACGATTTCACAAAAACTAACCAACGGATTGAAATGAAATTTGGTATGTAGCTTCCTGTAGGGCCATAGGTGCTCACTAAGAAAGGGTTTGAAAAAATTCGAAATTTTAGGGGGGATTTCGAGGATCCAAGTTATTAAAAAACGATTTCTTCAAAACTACCGAACGGATTGGAATGGAAATTTGGTATGTAGCTTCCTCTAGGGCCATAAGTGTTCACTAAAAAACGGGTTTAAAAATTGGAAATTTTAGGGGATTTTGGGGGGGGTAAAAATTACTAAATCACGATTTCTCCAACATTACCAAACAGATTGGAATGAAATTTGGTATGTAGCTTCCTCTAGGGCCATAGGCGCTCTCTAAGAAAGGCTTTAAAAAAAATCTAAATTTTAGGGGGGATTTGGGGTTGTCAAAGATACTAAAATAATAATTTCAGATCTTTTATTATTATGACAATACTGCTTTTATTATTTAAGATCTATATAAAAGCCAAATACCACTCACTGACTGAACACTTAAAAAGAATACAATTACATTAAAAAGACTGAAAATACCAACCACCACGGGCAACGCCGTACGGGTCAGCTAGTACCATATATTAGACCATTCACTGGACTTTTTAGATAGACCTCGTAAATTAATAAATTAGACGCCTTTGAAGGTTTGACAAATAATTCTTTATAATAACGTTCTCTGGAGGGTCGTTTGAAAGGGATTACTCGAAGCGAATCAATAATATAGAAATAAAACAAACACGCACGATCATGATTGTCGTCATTCAAATATTATAACGTGTAATCACCTGTTTATTAATCCAAGTAAATTTACTATACAACAATTCCATTAGTATCATACGTCCATGCACAATAAAGTTATTGTTCGTGTATGAAGTATTTATTATTCCGAACGTTGTAACATAATTACGCGTCTTTGATGGTAAATTTACAGTAAGTTTTCAGAAATTTAACATTTAAAACTCAAGTCGTGTAATAATTATGTAAATACTGACGTACCTGAACCACGCGAGTACAACGTACACACGCGACGCATGTTGTGCAATACACGCGCGCGTGACTGACAACATAATGCTATATTTTGACAGCTTTACGTCATAAATCATTATGTATAAAATAAACTGACAGCTGAAGGTGAAGGGAAAATGAAACATTTGATTTATAATGTAGGGCATTATGAGGAGGCAGAAAGGGTTGAAAATGGGGGTGATTATAATATGTGTTTAGGCGTAATTTAACGTGGAAAAATATAGCAATAGCGTTGTGGAAATACTAATGGTGTTATACTGTGAGAAAATTGTTTTCCTTTTTTCTTTTTTTTTTCCGAATTGTACGCTTAAGTCCACACGTGAGAAGTGTAAACTTTTAACAAAACTTACGAAATGAGGAAGCATAACGTCAATTTTTAACAAAACTTACGATACAAGGAAGTACAATGTAAATTCCAGAGGTATTACCAAATAAACTGTACATTGTGTTAACATTAACGGGTTAAGCCTATGACGTAGGACAATCTGTTACACTTATACACCCAACTCAAATATACTAAACTAGCAATGCGTTCGTGGCCTAGCCGACTAAGGCGCTAGTCTATGGCGTTGGAGTCTGCTGGTTCGAATCTCGGCAAGACCAAAACTTTTTTCAAACTAAAAATTTGTTCTAATAATCAAAGGTGACTAATATAGGTATTCATTCAGAGCGATTACCTAGTAAACTATGTACTCTGCTATACAGCCTACATAGAAATTACAAGACGGGCAGGATCAATATTAATCCAACAGAAATATGAAGGTACAGTTATTAGAACTATGAGTTAGAAGTGAAGAAAGTGAGAAAGTCAGGATGAAGTCGTATCAGTCCCAGGATGGCTTCGGTGACAAAACAGAAAGTGGGGTGGTTTAGCGGACGAGATTTCCATACTATCGTGTGGTGTCGATCATCTTTAACAATACACAAAGCAAAAAAAGTGTAATTGATAGATTAATTTATAATACAGCAGGAATCTTCAAGACAGACGCGTTATCATGTATTCCCAGCCCGGTATTTGTGATTTAAGGTTGGACCAATAGCGTCGAACAAAGCGCAAAACGAAATGCAAGCATTTAATTGTTAGCATAGTTTTGACTCATGCAATTAATAATGAAATATGTTTAGTGTTGGTATAGTAATCAGCTGTTTGCTCTAATATTTTCATTAACATCTGATTTCAAACTTTGAAACAATTATGTGAATTTCTAACTTTTAGGTTAAGTTTACATAAACAATGCCTGCACGTAAAAATATCACACACTATACTGAATATTTTACTGCAATGGGAGCACCGTAATAAATAACAATTAAATATGTTTACACAACATATTTGTAATTAAATTACAAGTGAAAAAACATAGACCAAGACCGGGAGTTGAACCCGGGACCTGCACGTTTCCGTCGTGATGCTCTGCCATCAGAGCTACTCTGATATCTACCGATATTGGTAGATGCTATCTCACTTTTACGGTTTTTACTGCAATTATTGAATTAACAGATTGAATACCTCGTGTATACGACATTGAAGACAATCTCAATTTTTATTTCGCAGTTTACGGTGGTGTTATTATTATTGGCAGAGATGGCAGAGCATCACGACGGAAACGTGAAGGTCCCGGGTTCAACTCTCGGTCTTGGTCTATGTTTTTTCACTTGTAATTTAATTAGATATCCCTTGCTGAGGAAGTGTGTAAGCGGAAAAATAATAATAACATATTTGTGTTTGTATAGGCTTTATTCTGAAACTTGTTTAGAACGAAACACATTAAACATAAATAAAAATGTAAATGTGCGTTTGTTCAAAATCTTAAATCTCAGAAAGTTCTTCACCGATTACTTTGCAATTTTTAAACAAAGTTTCATTTGAATACAAGCGTGTTTTTGTATACTTTTTGGAAAAATAACGCCTTTGTTAGACGTAAAAACAACACAAGCTATACTAAATATTTCACGGCAAATTGAGCGTCATACTAAGTAATAAATAAATATGTTTATTGTTGATACAATAATCAGCTGTTTGCTCTAATATTTCCATTAACAGCTGATTTCAAACTTTGAAGCAATTATTTGTATTTCTGACTTTTAGGTTATATTTTTATTAAAGTGTAGTCCTGAGCCTTGTGGGTTCTTTTAACCTTTATTATAACAGCTGTTATAAAATATCCGAAATAATTTGATTTGGACATTAAACATTATTTACCATCATAGCTTTGGGGCTATTATTAATCCTACAACTTTATTATAAAGAAAACGTAACGTAATTATGTGTATAGGGATTGGCGTGCGGAGCACCCAGGGGTATCCCCTAGTAAACGTATTTTATGTTTTAACTTCGTCTAAAGTCTGTTTTACATATTCCAATGTTTAATGTGGAAGAGTCTAAGACAGAAGAGATGTGTAAACACAGATACGACTGTGGAAACATTCCAAAAACACAACATAAATATATTCAACCTTATGTGAGATGCATGAAGCTCATAGAGGCAGCGCAATGCGGTAACCGCTTAATAGATCCGTGTTGACGGTTAATCCTACGCTTTATAGTTTCATTGGATTAGGTATTTATATTCCATCATTTATTATTGTACTTAAACCTCGAATAGAAGGGTAGATTATTTATCTTACATTTGCTTACTTGTAGTGTACAGGGTGATAAGATAGTGCATTACTCAACCTTATCATTTAAAGGATTTTATACACCCTCGTCGTTTGTTCCTGAAGTATATCTTAGTAATGTTTCTCCACTCCTGAAAAATTGTCATTTTTTAGGGGTACCTAAAGTGGGAAAAAATTATAATTAAGGCAGATAACCTCAGTTATAACTTGGAAACAAATACCAAAATTACATCTGTAACGTTCGCCTAGGTCATTATCTATATATATAAAAGCGAAATACCACTCACTTACTCACTCACTCACTCACTGACTCACTCATCACGATTTTTCAAAAACTACCGAACGGATTGAAATTAAATTTCGTATGTAGCTTCCTCTAGGGCCATAGGTGCTCACTACGAAAGGGTTTGAAAAAAATTGAAATTTTAGGGGGGGGTTTGGAGGATCAAAGTTATTGAATCACGATTTCTTCAAAACTACCTTACGGATTGGAATGAAATGTGGTATGTAGCTTCCTCTAGTGCCATAAGTGTTCACTAAGAAAGGGTATGAAAAATTTCAAAATTTTAAGAGGGGTTTGGGGCGATCAAAGTTACTAAAATCATAATTTCAGATCTGTATTATTATGGCAATAGTGCTGTTATTATTTAAGCTCTATCTATATAAATATAAAAGCCAAATACCACTCACTGACTGAACACTTAAAAAGAATACAATTACGTTAAAAAAACTGAAAATACCAACCACCTCGGGCAACGCCATACGGGTCAGCTAGTAACATATAAAAATTAATGTTTTTTTACATTTTGTTGCTTCTTTGTCCTTTATATACTCATAAACTATTAAACCGATTTCACGAAAAATTTCACAGTTTGTCCACATTAATTTTAGGCGTGTTTAGACGTTACAATTACTACAGTCTAAGGGGTTGAAATGGGGTTGCTACCCCTATACAATAAATATAAATTAAACTAACTTCCTAAAATCTATAAAAATAAAATTATATAATACCATTTTTAAAGTACGTATATAAAAAATATTTAAGTCAAAGGGATGAAATGGAATTAAATAGTAACCTAAACACTTAATTTTCTATATTCTCAAAAACCACTCAATTAATTTCACAATTTACCCACACATTAGTACTAGGATTTTTTATGGAACATGGTCACTACAAATATATTTAAATGAGGGTAGCAGCCCTTATGCATTCAAAATAAATTATACTAAATTCCTGTAGACTGTAATGCTAAAACTATTTAATACTATTTTTATTGATATAAAATCACATTTACATTCGAATACGTAAGTTAAAGAGATGAAATGGAATAAACACCTTTAAAATTAAATCAATCAATAGCGAACCATTGCCGGGCCCACTAATCTTTATATTTATTATATAGTGTTCATAAAGTCTCTTTAACCCCCTCATTATGTTTGTTCCTGAAAATAAGTTTACAAAACTTTGTATATGTCTTGACTTGCATAACAGAACACATTTTTTTACCTATCTGACCCATTATGATTTTGGGGATAAGAGGTGTTAATGATTTCAAATAAAAAGGTCATGTAATACACCTTTGAAAAGCATATTAAAAGAGAAACACAACGGCGTAAACTAGAGCTTGATAATCTTACTTCGTTTCAAAGTAATGGACAAAGTTCTGCAAAATAACACACAACCTACTTATTCCTAATATTGGCAAAATGAGTAACCTTCTTTGATGTCACGATGACGATATCATTTCCCAGAACGTTGAGTGTCCATACTTTGCAACGAAGCAAGATACTAAGCTCTAGTTTGCGACATTGTGTTCCTCTTTTATTAAAATTTTCAATGGTGTATTACATGACCTACCTTTATATTTAGAATTGTTAGCCCCTTTACCCCCCAAAATCATAGTGGTCAGATGTCAAAAAATATTTTCTATTATGGCAACACAAGTTGTATACAATGTCTTGTTAACTTATTTTCAATAACAAAAATGACGAAGGAGGTTAAAAGTACTTAATGAACACTCTGTATAATATAATTAATATTCGGAAGATTCTGACACAATTTTTTTGGAAAGAATATAGTTTTCTTTCACAACATTTAAATCTTAAAAATTACGTAATTATAGGTAAAAATATGCTAGTGATAAGTGAGCATGAATCATATAAGCTACTTGAAATACTTAATATTTGCAGACTAGGTTGGCTATTGAGCCCATTCACTTTGGAAAATCATTTGTAAGTCTAGGATGTAGTAGACAGTATCAAATTCATACCTGTAACAAACACAATTGAGTTAGGATATTGAAACGCATAAAGATAATTCGCTTAGTTTAGATTGTTTACTATTGGGCCTATTTATTTAGTAAATGTTGTATAGACAACAATGTGTTGTGAAACAGTTTGGTACTAGAATACATTATATATTTGGTCTGAGTGTATGTGTAGGTGTGTATGAATCTCGAACATTATGCGAGTAATACATGTATGAAATGAGTCACATTGAAGCATACAAATAGTATGCCAAGAGCTACATTTTCCGTTAGAAGAAGTACGCTGTCCTGCTTAGTAAATCTTTAATAAGCACATACAGGTCAAGTAACTTTACCTTAATTTTAAGAGGGAATTTCTCCACTATATTTGAGATAAATACATTGTAATACCAAAATTAAATAAGTAAAATAATTATAATGACTATACTTATGTATTATAAACGTTTCTGTGCTTATGTCTACCTAGTTCTTTGGAGTACGTCACATGCCAATCTAAAATTCGATCCGTAAATCGGATCTGGTTAAGTCTTCAAAACTTGAAAATATTACTATTCAAAATAACTATACTAAAGGTGAGTAATCTTTCATAGTAAAAGCACCTCTATAAAATTAAATAAATCTTAGGCCTTCCGCACACGGGTCGACTGGTTTGAAATTATAGTTTCAAACCGGTTGCAGGTGCAACTGTTTGGTGACATTAGACGTGTGCTAGAGTGGGGATCAACACACGGGTCGACTGAACTGCGACCAGTTTGAAATCAGTATCCGACTGGTTGCATGCGACCGTATTTTCTTGTCACCAAACAGTTGAGTTGCATAGTTTCAAGTGTTTGAACGTATTTGGGAAGTGAAATATGGGTGATCAAGAAATTAATTTAAAATTTGTTGGAGAGGTGGAAAAGCATGAAGTGCTGTATAGTTACAAACTGCCTGGATACTCAAGAAAGGATTTAACTGACAAGGCTTGGCACGAGGTTGCAGTAGAAATGAACATTAGTATTCTTTCTTCAGCAGTAACACATTCCCTCATATTTGTGTCCACCTTATGTATGAAAGGAGCAACCATCTTCACCAATTCCACATATGACTCTTTGGACATTCTGTAGAAAGCTATAAACTTGCTGTCTGTCTCTTTTAATTGTTCAGCTGCTACGAATAGTCTGCACCTTACATTTTTCTCTATATATATTTCCTGCGTATTCTTTGGTGTCAGCGACGTAGAAAACATGCTAATATTTCTTCCTCATCCTCACTAGTACTTGACATAATGTCTAAAGTTACACTCAGAGAAATAACCATTCAATTATTGATAACTTATCAAGTAATAAATGAGAATGCAAATATAACACTATTACTATACAGTACACCTGTTCGCACAGAGATCGACGACTGATCCAGATGTAGTCGCTTAGTGTGTGGAGTCAGATTTTATTTTGGTTGCAAACTCGTTGCGTTTGAAACTGGTTTCAAACTCTGGTTGCAAACGGGTATACCCGTGTGTGGAAGGCCTTACATGGTAAAGTCGCATAAAACTCAAAACCATTACAGGATTTAATCTTAATACCGAAGTAAAATTTTGATTATAATCGAAAGCTGAAGAAAATATAACTTTTCATTTCCTGCCTTATTTGAAACGAGAAAAGCACTGTTTGCTTTACTTCCACCCTCTCACCTCAAAAGTCTGTGTAGGCCTATTCGTTACGTTCTTTTAGTAATAGGTTCAATAGTTAAGATTTGAAAAATATTTTTATGTACTTAGATATTTACAAGATCAGTAAAGAACAATTAAATGTATTCGTATAGGCCCCTATATTTAAAATTACGAAAGTTAGACAAATTGTTAATATCTAAAATAACTTTCAAAACAATAACACAATTTTGTTATATTTTCCAACACTCCAGCGCCGGTTTGGAAAAATATGACACGAAAGCACTCACAACAGGGATTGACTCGTTGTTTTTTTATGCAGAAGAAGCTTTCATAATTCCGTAATGCTTGCCAAGTACACAAGGTGTGGCCGACCGAACAGCTGTTATTGACAGGTAGCAATAAAACATTGTCCTCGATTCCGCCATGAATAGGGATTACAAAGGCTTTGGGTATTACGTCGAGAGGGATTACTGGAAAAGTCTTTCCAAAGAATTCTTCAAAACTAGAGTTCAGGGTTATTGAATTGAGTTTTAGTAGAAAGTAATTCCGAAATTATAAAACAAAAAAGTCACCCGAATACAATTTTATTGAAGACGTGTGTTTCAAGAACTTTAAACAAATTTAAAAAGCGTATACTTCCAGCAATCTCTGGCACTCATATTATGTATTACATTGAAAAAATGAAATATCAAATTCATATAAGTGACATAGTGTGGTTTGTCTCCGGGATTGTGAATTTTATAAATTAATTTAGGTTATTTTTACCTTAACGATAACGAAGCTTATTTTCTTACAGAATTAATGGTTTTATCGTTATACCGTCACTTTCAGGTCAAGGCCGTTATTCTTTTTATTTCTAATAAATATATAAAAGAGACTTTGTCCTGACTGAATGGCATAGAATCAACGTGAAGCAAAAACTACTTACGATACAACTACGAAGATTTAAAGGTACAGTATATTCTTACGGGGCCATACATACACACTATAGTTGCGGACAGCCTAACTCTGAACCAGGAAAAGGTTGGGGTCTTCCGCCCACCCGACCCTAATTAGTGACGCTTGGCTGCACTCAATGAAAACAAGTACTAGGTGCCTAATACCAAAAAGTCGGTTAAATTATTGTCAAAAATTATTAAAAACCATTATCATATTACGTTTTGTATTTAAGTTTCGATTATTTTTTACTAAATTTGATGTAAATCGGATAATTTTGACCATCTTGTACCGCCAAACTAGTTTTCCTTTTTAAAACTAACTTTGAATGAACAGTGGAACTAAAATACAATTGATACAAGTTTGAGGTCACCTAACAATGATATATTATATCTAAAAAAAGCAATTAAATCCAATCATGCGTTTCAAAATGGCGGCTGTTGAACAAACCAATATTACACATAACTTAACTATTATCCTTCATCCGATTGTTTTTACAGTTACACCATCCGATAGGAAATCAAAAGGACTACAAAAAAGGTGTCTTGGCATTTTTCGTTAAAATGTACGGTTTTTGAGTTATTTAGGTTTGAAATTTATTTAATGTATGGTTATGAAGCAATACAAAATTGTTACAATCATACATAGAGTATTTTTGTCCCTCCATATGCTTACGTTTTTATATGAATTGTATTTTATTTCCGCTGTTCATTTAAAGTTAGTTTAAAAAAGAAAAATTAGTTTGGCGGTTCAAGTTGGTCAAAATTGGCCGATTTACATCAAATTTAGTAAAAAAATAATCAAAATTTAAATACAAAACGTAATATGATAAAGGTTTTTAATAATTTTGGACAGTAATTTAACTGACTTTTTGGTATTAGGTACTTATTACTTGTTCTCATTGAGTGCAGCCAAGCGTCACTAATTAGGGTTGGGTGGGCGGAAGACCCTAACCTTTTCTTGGTTCAGAGTTAGGCTGTCCGCAACTTATACGAAAGGATTTTCCAAGACTTGTATTTTAAAGGAAAATAAGGAATATACGGTTAAAGCAGCTGTTCGGGTCGAAAGCGCAGCAACACATGTTTATATTCATTACCATAAAAACCACTTTAGAACATTTAGAACTAGTTTATTATTATTTGCAGCAGATTTTTTATGTTAGATTAATAAAATAAAAGAAAAAACTAATCAACGAAAAAAGCTTACTGTAATATAATTCGATTCAAACTTCTGTTGTTCCTTATTCTAAATAAAACTTCTGATTTGGATCAACAAGTTAACAAAGTATTAGGTTAGGCCTGCAATGAATCAAAACACGTTTATTTGAAAATAATTTGGCAAACTTACAATTATTATGTAACTAGCTGGCCCGACCCGGCTTCGCACGGAGAGACAATTAATCATAGTTAAATATGGGGATTTTTAGAAACTTTGACACCCCCAAACCCCCCACCACCTACAATTTCGAAGTTTTTGAAAACCTTTCTTAGCGAGCACCTTCGGCGCTAGAGGAAGCTACATACCAAATTGCATTCCAATCCGTTCTGTAGTTTTTGAGAAATTGTGATCTAGTAACTTTGACCTTCCAAAACCCCCAAAAATTTCGAATTTTTTGAAAACCTTTCTTAGCGAGCACCTTCGGCGCTAGAGGAAGCTGCATACCAAATTTCATTCCTATCCGTTCTGCAGTTTTTGAGAAATCGTGATTTAGTCATTTTGATCCCCCCAAACCCGCCTAAAAATTCGAATTTTTTAAAACCATTTCTTATTGTGCACGTATGGTCCTAGAGGAAGCTACATACTAAATTTAATTCCAATCCGTTTGGTAGTTTTTGAGAAATCGTGATTTAGTAACTTTATCCCCCCAAAACCCCTCCTAAAATTTCGAATTTTATAGATCCTTTCTTACTGAGCATCTATGGCCCTAGAGGAAGCTACATATGAAATATCTTTCCAATCCGTTCGGTAGTTTTGGAGAAATCGTGATTTAGTAACTTTGACCCCCCTAACCCCCTTTAAAATTTTTAATTTTTTGAAACCTTTTCTTAGCAATCATCTATGGCCCTAGAGGAAGCTACATACTAAATTTCATTCCAATCCGTTCGGTAGTTTTGGAGAAATCGTGATTTATTAACTTTGACCCCAACAAACCTCCTTAAAATTTCGAATTTTTTAAGCCCTTTCTTAGCGAGCATCTATGGCCCTAGAGGAAGCTACATACCAAATGTCATTCCAATCCTTTTGGTAGGTTTTGAGAAATCGTGATTTAGTAACTTTGACATCCCAAAACCCACCCTAAAATTTAGAATTTTCGGAAACCCTTTCTTAGTACTCGTCTAGAGCCTATAAAGAGTATTATTGCCAAATTTCATGTTCGTAGGCCTCGTGGTTTTGGAAAAACTGTGATGAGTCAATGAGTCTATGGTATTTGGCTTTTATAAGTATAGATTATTCTTCTCAACTAACAGTTTTTTTTTTTAGATTAGGCCTGGGTAAAAGTAAACCAAAGGCTTACTGTATTATAAGTCAAACATCTGGTGTTGAATATTATATTGTTTTTTTATTTAGTTAGTAATGTCGAAATTTCTTTGAAATGTTGATATTAATTTTAAACGTTAATGTTGAAATTACAATTCTGTCGCAATTCGAATTATTCATTTTGGCCGTATCTATTTCCACATCTGTCTTACATAGATATGTATTAGTCATCGATAAATCGCATTTTAAGTTAAAATATTAGAGTATACAATAATCTTTATGCATTTTCTTTTCCATGTGTCTCCGCCGGGGTCGGTCAGAAAAGAAAGTTTACACTAAATAAAGAAAGTTTATTAAAATTATTGTTTCTTACAAGTGATGAATATTTTGTAATTAAAAATTGTGCAAGAAAAACTTCTTCTAAAATGAACTCTTTCATATTTAATATTTGACGCAGGTTAAATAATATGCTGTTAAAATTGAAAAGGCTGTTTATCGGAACTCTTTTAAAAAATAAATTGAAATCAGTACGCTCTAAAGATAACTTGATTTCCATAAAATAACAGACGCTCTTCGTGAGATAAATTAAAACAACGTCTGAAATGATAACGCTCTCTTTTGTCAGACTGCGCAAAATGAAACGAAGTGAAGTGAATGTCTAGATGGATCGAACCGAATAATGTCTGCGACGCTAAAACGGCACAGTCAATCAATTAGTGCGGACTGAAATCCGGATTTAGTTCGAGTGATTAAGTTGTTACAGGTGTTACTTCCTGACGGAACTGTAGTTCGATTCTAGAAGGGGGATTTTTAGAACATATTTGTATTTCTTAGCTCTTCTGTAGACACTTGCTTGCAGGCTGCTTCCTCTATTTCTATTCCAGAGAACGGATTATGACACTTGAACAAGTTTTCTTTATAAATCGAAATCATTTTATTATAACAGCATGCATTTATAAAATAAGGAGACTTAGGTTGAGGTATAATTCAACCTATTGGCCAAAGAATCTTTTAACTTGCCACCTACCCAGCGCACTTGACTTTCCTTGGTTCACTCTCAGATAACCAGGTTTTACAAACTGTCTATACTTATATTATAAAGAGGGAAAATGTGTTCATTTGTATGTAGGCGGTAACCTCTGGAACTACTGAACCGATTGAAAAAATATTTTTACTAATAAAAAGCTACACTATCCCTTTGTAACATAGGCTATAGTATAATTCGTTTTGATAAAAACATTTTTTATTTCAATATTTGTAAATTTAGTCGGAAAAAAAATCTTAGGTTATTAATAGACTGACGATCCAACACGTGTATTTACATTTATTACCATAGCAACCAACTAAATAAAAAAACAAACAAAACAGTTGTTTGCTCCAATAATTCCATTATTATTAATAACAGCTGATTTCAAACTATGAAGTAATTATTTGTATTTTTAACTTTTAGGTTAGGTTTTTAAAGTGTAGACCTGAGCCTTGCTAGTTCTTTTAACCTTCATTAAAACTGCTGTTATAAAATACACGAAATTATTTGATTTGAACTTTACCATCTTAGCTTTGGGGTTATTATTAATCCTATACCTTTATTATAAAGAAAACATAACTAGATTATGTGCATGTAAGGTTAAAACGGGGTCGGCGTGCGGAGCACGCAGAGGTTTCCCCTAGTAATTTTATTTAACAATAATTATGTAACGTGATTCAATATGCTGAAAGATTTAAAAATTAACTATAAATTATTATAGAAATAGCTAGAATCCGAACATAATTTAGCCGTAATTAAAATTTACGGGCTGAATTTCTGCCGATTCATGGACGGCTTGCGTATGCACAAACTGCGAAGCGTTATTCACTAATGTTTGACAATACAAATGAAACCGCTTTCGGCGACACAGCCTGTCTCTATAACCGCTCTACAATTGTCGTACTATATCGGTTCTAGGTCAGGATGCAGGTTTATAAGGCGTCACAACCTGTGTTGGAGGCTGCAAATGTTGGAAACTGGAATAACGCTTTGAGCATTTCGACCAGTCTCCTTTCCCAAGGCAGATAAAACAATACATTTAAAAATAGAGTATTGAATGCATTTAGACTTGACCGATCACTTACCTCTACGAAACCGTTTTTATACCGACCGCTGTCCGTCGATACTGAATAACTTACGGGACTCCAGCTGATTTTATATCACTTAAACTGGAACTTGTAACATTTTACTTTAGTCCACATTTAGAGCAAGCGTGCTTCGCGTACGTTTCCTTCACGTCTCGGGTTTATGGTGGGACCGCATTGCAGTGTGTTACAGAAATATAGTTAAGGTTCTACGTGGTAAACTGGAATGCACTGTCGCGTGCACAATGAACTGCGTCTTGAATACAATGTCAGACTATTTATTTTAATCAGATAAAATCACACACAGTGGTAAAGGTTGAAACCATGCGATAATGTAACGTCTCTGTTCAGTTGTTGGTGGTAAAGTAAATTGAGCTTTTATGTCTATTATGAACTAGCTGACCCGTACGGCGTTGTCCGTGGTGGTTGGTATTTTCAGTCTTTTTAACGTAATTGTATTCTTTTTAAGTGTTCAGTCAGTGAGTGGTATTTGGCTTTTATATATATAGATCTCAAATAATAAAAGCACTATTGTCATAATAATAAAAGATCTGAAATTATGATTTTAGTAACTTTGATCCCCCCAAACCCCTCCTAAAATTTCGAAATTTTTCAAACCCTTTCTTCGTGAGCACCTATGGCCCTAGAGGAAGCTACATAAAAAATTTCATTCCAATCCGTTCGGTAGTTTTGAAGAAATCGTGATTTAATAACTTTGATCCCCCAAAACCCCCTTAAAATTTCGAATTTTTTCAAACCCTCTCTTATTTAGCACCTATGGTCCTAGAGGAAGCTACATACCAAATTTCATTTAAATCCGTTCAGTAGTTTTTGAGAAATCGTGATGAGTGAGTCAGTGGGTTTTCGCTTTTATATATATAGATAATCATGAAGAAAGTTTATGTATGTAAAGATTAACTCAACAACTTTTCACCGATGTTAAATAAACATTAACTAAATCGTTTAGTAAATTTAGCCTGGGTTAATTCGTATCATGTATAAAATACTGCAGATCAATTTAAAAACACAAATGGAAGAGAGAATTGCAATACAAAATTTAACAAAACCAATAAAGTCGGTCAATTACTGTTTTCGTACAATATAAGTTTCCACCTTACCGCATGTACTTCGGTGGAGGTTCTAATAATAATAATAATAATAATAATAATAAAGCTTTATTGTACAATTTAGATTACAATCATGTCTTTTTCAAGCTTATTAGACAATGTTTTTTTTTTAAGTCTGTCGGTTGGAAGACCATTAAACCTTCTCACTTTAACGCCTTTAGCTCTATGTGTTACATGCATAACGTTAACAATTCACTGCAAAACAACAAGAAATAATTAACCTAAGCCTGACACCCAAACGTAATTACATACATACACACGCACACGATCACACACACTCAGAAAATACCAAATGCTAAGACGACAACTGAAAATGTATTACGTATGAAAACTGGGCAAACATTACAAACAATATAAATATAAAGCAAATATTGCCAACAACAACACAAATTTTAACAAATGATTGAGGGGAAGAAAAGACATGAAAACAAATACAAATTCACCATCAGTCTGAGTACAATTTTCCGCCAATCCTAGCTTAACCCTTTTATTTGCGTAACGCGTTTCGGAGTAGTACTGAAGTAGGTCTCGAGAATGGAGGAACTCCGAAACGCGTCACGAACTCAAATAAAAGGGTTAAGCTAGAATTGGCGGAAAATTGTACTCAAACTGATCATATTTATCATAGAAGATATAATTTATATAATAATTACAAATTCACCACGTTAGTAATTGAATTCGCGGATTAATTCCCATCTGTATTGCCAAGCCTGTTGTACGTACCGAGCAAGATATTTCCAATCATCCCCATTAAGCTGTTCAAGTAATTCCTCCCAACTCAACTCCAATTTCCCAAAATATTGTTTCCTAATTGTTCCCAAGATTGGACGAATCGTTAAAAAATGGAAACTATCTTCTTCAGCCTTCAAATTACAGAACGAACGGTTGTAATTTACCCCCTCCATCCAAGGCCTGCAGTTCAAATACAGCAGCTCTGCTCTACATTTAATTACATTTCGTACTATCCAAACATCCTTATCTTGATACGAGTGATTGTTCAAATTCAAAGATTTATAGCCTAAATGGTACGAAACGTAGAATCGGAACTAGCCTGAAGATTTTCGCGGTGGAGGTTGTAGTTAGAGATGCAAAACAGTATTGTCAGCTTACGCTTATTTTTCATCGTTTAAATTAGTCAGTTAAGGGTATACTTTGATTAAATTTATTAGACTTGTTGAAATGTGATTGTTGTCACATTTTTATGAATATTTCGAAAAAGTTACTTATAGCTTAGTTATTATAGCTAACATTTAAGGAAACGTATACCTATTTGTTTTAATACATATTACCTAAAACTTCAGTATAAAGCAATTAATCACTGATAACATCAATCGTTAACAAACTCAGATAAAAAAAAATGAGGTAGTAGGATAAAATAGTGATTAATCTTTTAGTTGACACATTATAAAGTCTTAAAATATAAACATTTTAAATATTACCTAAAACTTTCGTATAAAACAATTAATTACTGATAACACCAATCGTTAACAAACTCAGATAAAAAAAGTGAGGTAGTAGGATAAAATAGTGATTACTCTTTTAGT
>JAGFPH010001200.1:255697-268296 GCA_018207615.1 Philaenus spumarius
TTTTTGGGGGTTTTTTGGCCATAAAGCGGGTTGTTTAAAAAAAAATTTCAAAACCTTTTTACGTGCATCTATAAAGACTTAATTGACGTGTTTGGTGCAATTTTTTTCGAAATCGATTGAATAGTTTTCTCTCTAGATAATAATAATAATATTTATTAGTTAATCTCCAACTTTAATAAAAAAACTCTCCTACCCCACCCTACAAGTCACAGTGAATCTGATTAGTAATTTAAATGTGTTTGTGAGAAAGTATGTGCCAGTTCCTGGTACCGTTTATTTTCGCTACCAGCGGAAAAACTCGCATTGAGGGTTTGCATCCAGAACTTGAGGCCTCGGATTATGGACTGCTTAGGATCGGAAGCTGCCCAACGTGCATTTGAAGAGGGTACTTTTTTTGGTATTCCACGTCTTGACAGATTTTGAGTGAACCAGACGGTCTATAAGGTCGTGTAAAAAAACACAACGAGAAGAATAATCTTATGTATTTATTTGGATTAAACACCAAACAAGTTTTACTCTAGTTACAAAATACATTAAAATTTTAAACTTCTGGTCGACATTTTTTTTCCGATTATGGGATTTTTTTTTTTATTGAACTCGTCCAAGAGACTTGGAACATCACCATGCGCACCTATATGTACCAAATCAAACGTACAACGAGGCCATTAGAGTGAAAACATATACACGTATACAATTTTTAATGACACACCAAAACGTGTTCCTGTTACTATAATTGTACAGTACGATTTTTTTAACCGTGCCCTCGGCTCGGCTAGCGCACGGTGGGCTAGCGGTGTAGCGGGGAGGGATTGTAAAGGCAGTTCCACAAACTTCGAATAAACAAAAATTAATGAATAAAATTATTGAAATAAAAACTACTTGAATGAGTCATAGATTACTTGTCTCTTGTTCGAGTATTCGAATAATAATACTGTGGTGTGGTTAAGGTAAATAATGCCAAACACGACCTGGCGGCACGGTCCGGCCAGGTGTAGTTTTAATTGAAACGCACACATTATACCGCTGTACCGAGCAAACCGTAAGTCAAACGAAAAAATGTTTCAAATAAAATATTTAATTTGGACCTTTGTCTAAAACTTTCTCGCGAACACTTTGTCTCTGACCAACAAATAAAAAACTTTCCAGCGGTGTGAAAATTTCATGTCATTATTAAAGAACATTGTTGTAATATTGATTTTTTAAATATGAAATAGGTTTTGTAATTGATTTTCTTTTACATCATACGAATCGTATGGTTCTTATCTGCGTATCCGTGAAAGTTTCATAATTTTACATCGCTTCTAAGTGTATTAAATGACAGTGATTTGAAGCTCGGTTTTCACTGTTTCACGCCGCTCGGCTCAGTTTTCGTGGAGTAGTCGGAGCGATTTCTAACGTTATCATCCAGGTTAGTACATCGTGGCCGAGGGCACGGTTAAAAAAATCGTACTGTACTCATGACCACTCCCGACCTTAGGTGTCGCTTAAGAGTCAGTGCGATAGCTCATCTCTCCTATGGAAATTCGGTAATAAATATTTGTCAGTAATTTATTCGATTCATTATATAATAATTCGACCACGCAGCTGAAACGCTGACTTGAGTTGAGCATATTTTCAAAATTAAGTTTATAGGCCTATGTTTTAAGGTTTCAACCAACAATTTCTGAAATAGGTCTATTCACGACGGTGCTGAATAGCTGCAACATGGTTCGCACGCCATTCCGCATATTGGGAGTACCTTCAATACACAAAGCATTGCGTGTTTCGCACGCCAACCTATCTTTTGGGAGTATCTTCAATACAAAATACATTGCGTGCTTCGCACGTCATTCCTCATATTGGGAGTATCTCCAACACACAGTGCATTGCGTGCTTCGCACGCCATTCCACATATTGGGAGTATCTTCAAATCACAATGCATCATTGCGTGCTTCGCACGCTATACCCCGTATTGAGAGTATCTTCAATACACAATGCATTGCGTGCTTCTCACGCCAACCCCACGGTAAAATCCATCACATGGCTTTGAACCGGGTACTTTTATGGTATTTCAAGTTTTGTTCGATTTTGGTGGAACCAAGCTAGCTATAAGGTCGCGTAAAAAACAAAATGTGCAGAATAACATTCTACATTTATATTTGTAGAAAAAAGCTCTAAAAAAAGATTTATTCTAGTAGGAAAAATCTAAAAAAATATTTACTTCCTGTCAAGAAACATGCTTCCGGTTGTTGGATTTTTTGGTTAACGAACTCGTACGAGCAACATAGACAACCAACATGTGTATGAAATTTGGACCAAATCGGACTTAAAATGCAGCCGATAGACTGCGAACACATTTATACATATTTTTTTTAATGACACCCCAAAACGTGTTCTGGGGACCATGATCTAAGCTCATTTGCTACTAGATGAAATAAAACAATAACACACAATCTCACAACAAATACGTTTAATAAATCAAACGCGTTTCAACGGTAAAGTCGTCATCCTCAGTGATAAAGCTACAAAAGCCAAAGTACAACTGAACGAGCACAGCTCCATGCCCCGTATTTATACAAACTGCAAGGGGCGTGGCACAAGACCACATTACACTAGTAGGCGCCAGCCAATGCCTACGTTATCACAATACAATATACTTACTAACAAAATAATATATAACATAATGAAGCATAATACATCTAATACAAATAAAAAATATAAACAATATAACACATTACATTAATATAGAATTAAATATAACATAAAGAAGCAAAAACATCAAATGTAAATAAAAATATAAGAAATATAATACATTACATTAATATAGAATTAACTATGGGCCCTAACTCATTATTTACAATTGTGTCGCGATATTTGTTAATATAAAATGTCTCCCAAGCATCAATCGTGCTAAGTTTAGTTAAATTTTTTAACAAAGAAGAACTTCCTGCTTTAAAATGATGGTTTTCCTCTAAACAATGCTTAGCCATAGCAGATTTGTCTGGCCTATTATACTTTAAATGAGCAAAATGTTCTTTAGTTCTTGTCCTGATGCTTCTTTTAGTTTGGCCTATATATTTCTTCGGACATATTTCACAATTTATGCAATAAATCCCGGATTTATCCTGTTCTTGAATTTTATCTTTCGGATTACCTAGCATTTTACCGAGACTATTGTCAGCCGACAAAGCTACATTTAAATTAGCATATTTTGCCAACGATTTTGCTACAACATTAGACAGTGGTGGAGCATACGTTGCTTTAACCCATCGTTGTTCGGGCTTGTTGCTTATTAAGGTAGATCTTGATGTCTTAATTTTCTTAAATTTCATTTTATTCACTATGTCATCTATCAAACTTTTAGAATAACTATTAAATATTGCAACACCATAGATATAACTAAGTTCTTTTTCGTAGTTCTCCTTAGACAGCGGCAAATTAACTAACCTGATCATTTGCTACTACCTACCTTGGATCTTGCTATAAGGGCCACTGCAATAGCTCATTTTTCTTATGGAAATTCGCTAATAACAACTATTCCAGGTGGAATCTATATATATAAAAGAAAAAATCTACTGACTCACTGATCACGATTTCTCAAAAACTACTGAACGGATTGGAACGACATTTGGTATTTAGGGCCATAGGTGTTCACTAAGAAAGGTTTTCAAAAAATTCGTAATTTTAGGGGAGGTTTGGGGGGATCAAAGATACTAAATCACGATTTCTCCAAAACTACCGAACGGATTGGAATGAAATTTGGTATGTAGCTTCCTCTAGGGCCCTAGGTGCTCGCTAAGAAAGGTTTTTAAAAAAATCTAAATTTTAGCGGGGTTTGTAGGGTAAAAGTTACTAAAAATCCCCATTATTAATACATAGTATAATATATTTATTGATATATGTTTTTTGTTATTATTCATCCTGTATATATTATATTTGATTTGACAATTATATTTGATTTGTCTATCCGTGCAAAGCCGGACCGGGCCAGCTGATCTTTTAATAAAACTGAATGGACATATAAACAAAAATATAAGTAACTCCTGTACATGGTATATTGTGGCAGGTAGTTTGTGTTTGTAGATATTGTATCGTCTCTCTCATTGATACTGACTTTTGAGCTAGATTTCAGGAAAAAAACTCAAATAATTGCCGAAGTTTGTATTTAAACATATTTAATACGATACAAATTTGTTAACAGAGATATATATTTAGAACAATCAATAAACCAACTCATGTTGAAAGTAATTGCCTTATAAATTGGATTTCTGAGTTTTTATTTTCACATTTATTGTTATTTTGATATTGTTTTTCCTAACGGACATTTTAATTGAACCGCAAAACATGATTTCCATTCACAATCGCACCGTCTCTCTCAGTGACCACTCGAACAGAAATCAGCTGTCAGTTTTTGACTGAGATAAATAAAAGCGAATTGAATAAAAAATTATAAAACGAGGTCTGTTGTCATTGCAAATGACAAGGATTTACTGACAGTGTGAAGTATTGAGAATTTGTTCGATCGAGTATTTTTCGTGTTTTGTATACTGCATCATCTCTTTGCCAACAACCGAAACTGGTGATTTGTTCGTTTTGTTAACGGTATAGGTAATTGTTTACCATCACTTTGTCGGAACCAAATCTTCCCATATAGAAAGAGATATGTTTCGTATTTATGTATTCTAACACTGTATTAACATAATTTAAGTCCCGGAAAAATAAATTTACCCTAAAAAAATGGGGGAAAAACAGCCTGAAATTCTAACTTAAAATTTAGAATCCCAGTAGGTTTCAAGCAAATGTTCCCGCATTGAGATATATGATATATTTATATATTCTAACAAATAATTAACAAAATTCAGGGCACGGAACAAGAAATACAAATTAGTAACTTACATTAAAAGGCGTCATCTGATGAAGAAACTAGTGTCGCTTTTTGATGGTTCTTCACACGCTAGTGGAGATTTATTTTCGTCGATGTATAGCCGGCCAATTTCCTTATCTTGTTAACTGTTCCGGCTCTTCAAACATGTTTATTTGTCTATTTCAGTCCATTAGCGATAAGTTTAGCAAATAACCAATAAAGCGGAACAACATTGTTTAAATGGAACGCGGAGGTTGTAGTTTATTATACACCTTGTGAAATCGACAATGTAAGTGATTGAGGAGAAAAAATATTCTTCAGAACATCTTTACTCATTAAGATTACGCAATGGTACGTCAGGAGAGGGGCGTTTTAATATGGAATTCTGGTGTTGGAGTTAAATTTTGCTTTTTTCCTCTTCTACCTCGAATCTTACGTTCTATACTTATATTACTACTGACTCCGCCCATTTTCACTTCGCTCACCTACCCCGGCGGTGACTCACGGTGAAGCCAATGCAAATAGATTATTGCATACTCTGATTTTTTCATGTACACAACGATAGAGCGGTGACCTATACATAGCTTATGTAAGACAGATATTGAAATAGACACGACCAACACCACAAATTTGAATTGAGGAATTGGTTGTAATTTCATCATTGATATTTAAATAATCGATAATCAATATCGAAACAAAAAATTACCATCTAAAGTAAACGATATACTATGTAACACTAGATGCTTGACTTATTTACTTAACTAGGGGCTCTGCCCCTGGACGATTCGCGTCCCAACCCCGCCTCCGATGGCTGCTTCGCTTCGTTCGCCGTTTGAAAATTCACTAAAGAATCTCGTTAATCTTTGGCTTTTTTGTACATAAATTAGGTTTGTAAAATTATGAAACCAGGCTTAAATATCATAACAGTAATTACAAGATTAATTATAACCTCAAATGCATGCTTTAGAAACGTGACAGGCTTTCATTACGATTTTGGTCCTAGCTCTACTATCTTCTGACAACTAAAGTTTTGAAACCAGGCCTAAATATAGTAAAAATTATTGCAGGATTAACATAACCTCAATACTATGTTTCAGAAATGAGCCAGGCCTATATTACAAAATTTACTATTCGAATTTATCCATCTTTGCCAAGTTTACCTTTTTTTAATTGTTAAATCAGGCCCAATTTAGTCTAATTCCAACGTGCTAAAACAGTATAAATTACCTTGTTTTTTTAACAGTAATTAAAAACTATTCGATGAACAGCTGATAAAACAGTATAAATTGGCTTGTTTATAAACAGCTGTTTTGATCGCTTTATTTACTATTTCGTTGTTATTTTGTAACCAACATGGCAACCCATAAGACCCTATATTAAAAGTTTTCAACTATTAAATTAGATTTTCTAAAAAAAATTACGTTTTTCACGAAATACAACTATAATATGGGTGTACTTAAAAATCAAAACTACACCTAAATACAAAATTTCTTTGAATTCGATAGAGCCGTTTTCGAGATTCGCGACAGATACAAAGATACAAAGATAGATATGTGATGGGCCATGTGAAAAGGGACCTTATCTTCTGGAATATGAAAATTGAGTTAATGATTGGTTGTTATAGAGGGAAAAATTCTGAGAAAAATGGTATTTTAAAAATGTTTCTACCTCAAAAAATGGCTGAGCTATACATTTTTTAATTTATAAATAAAAATACCCGCGAATTGAGAAAAACGGGTGTAAAGTTAAATTTTGTTTAGTGTTGAAATTAATCCCCTTACCTTTGACATATGTTGGTATATTTCATATTATTTGTTTTCAAATTTTATGCTCTAAATATTAATACTGTTACACAGCTTAAATAGCTAGCTATTTATTCTATAACCTGAAATGAAAAATGGTGGAGGATTGAATAAGAAAAGTGCAGCGTTATCGATAAAAGCCAAAACCCACTGACTCACTAACTCACTGACACCTCATCACGATTTCTCAAAAACTACCGAACGGATTGGAATGAAATTTGGTATGTAGCTTCCTCTAGGGCCATAGGTGCTCACTAAGAAAGGGTTTGAAAAAATTCGAAATTTTAGGGGGGTTTGGGGGGGATCAAAGTTATTAAAAAATGACTTCTTCAAAACTACAGAACGGATTGGAATGAAATTTGGTATGTAGCTTCCTCTTGTTAAAAAACGATTTCTTCAAAACTACCGAATGGATTGGAATGAAATTTGGTATGTAGCTTCAGCTTCCTCTAGGGCCATAGGAGCTCACTAAGAAAGGGTTTGAAAAAATTCGAAATTTTAGGGGGGTTTGGGGGGATCAAAGTTATTAAAAACCGATTTCTTCAAAACTACCGAACGGATTGGAATGAAATTTGGTATGTAGCTTCCTCTAAGGTCATAAGTGTTCACAGTCACCTGTTGCCTAACAACAATCAGGTCATCAGGAGAACATTTTTAAAAGCATCTTACAGCTGTTGGGTCTTCTTATTTCAAAGCCCTTCAAATTAAAAACATGCAGAATTATAGTATTACATTTATTTACTGAAAACAGAGAAGGAACCTTAACTTCTCCCATTTAAATTACATTGCAGAAGATAAGGTCCCTTTTCCATCAAGTGCAAAGGCTTATAAAAACTAGTTTTTCTATAATTTGAAAATATTTATGTGTAATAAAAGTACATTTTTATAGTAGGAAAAGAAACAAACCATTTTATGAAATAACAAACAAAAAATGTCATTTTTTGACCTTAATTGATGAATTTAGCTGTCCTGAAAAATATGTTCGTAGAAGATAAGGTCCCTTTTCACATGGCCCATCACATATACAAAGATAGATATACAAAGATAGATGCAAGAATTGCTCATTTAATGTAATAGGATATAAAAAAAAAAAAAAACTGCTAGTTGTTAAGAATAATTATCTATTTCTAAATTTGCCAAATTGTTTGCAAATAATCGTGTTTTGGTTCTTTGTAGTCCTAACCTAAAATTATGTTTTAGGCCCAAATCAACTTTATTATTTATGATAAGTAATATTAACAGATGCACCATCTAATTATTATAATAATACTGTAGTAATTTTGCGATTGTTTTTGTTTGTGTTTGATTTTAGTTTATTAATATAACCTGAAAACGATGTTGTTTGTGAAGAATAACGGACTGGTTCTAAATCTGCTAAGTTGGATGATATGATAATGAACAGAAACATACATGTTTTTAAACTTTGATCGTAACATTGGTTTTGTCTGATAATTAGTCATCCAGAAATTATAGGAAACTCAATCTCTAAGTTGCCATCGGTAAGAACAAAATAATTGTGTTGCATGATTTTCGTAGTTTAAATCCTTTTGTTATTTAGAAGCTCTATCTTATTCTGCTGTCATGGAACCAAACTTGGTCCTCGCCATATGCATACTCTCCTATTTAGAAACATATGTTTCTCTAACTTCAAGATTGAGAACTATGCACAAGTCGTGATGCCGGATAAGATTTATTTTTGTATATGTAACATACTAAAAGGTTTAATAGAAATATTCTTTTTTATAAACAAACCGTGTACTATAGTCAAGAAGTTAAACAAACGGTAATAACGTTTCAGGGTAAATTAAAAGATAGAAAAAATTACTGTTATAGAATCACCCGTTTACCAAAAAAACTACAAGTAAAATTTGGGGAAAAATAATGGTGATGGAAGTATTTTACCAGAAAATTGTAGCAAATCTGAACTTTTTAGAAAAGGTTATTATTAACATTTTCCTCTCAAAAACCCCGCCCCAATATTTGTAAAAACTATGCACACACAATTTTGAAAAAAAAGCAGACTAAAAACAATTAAGGGGGTACTGATATATTGTACGGCAAAACTACAGAGGATCAAACATTTTAAGAAAAAGTCCTACAAATATTATGTTTCCTCACTGAAAATCAAACCACACAATTTACAGAAATACTGCAGAATAAGTACTAAAAAAAAATGTGTGATATTGGAAGTACTTATGTGCCATACAAGATACATACATAAAGTGGCTCGGACATTTTGGGAAATAACGACATCAATATGTTTCATCTTATAAGTACTAATTTCCAAAAATAGTACAAATACAGTTTTGAAAAAAATATGGTGCCAAAGTACTTATGTTTTACAGGAAATTTATAGCGGATCCAAACTATTGATAGTATGGAAATAACACGTCAGATTTCATGTGAGCTGTCACCTGCGCGTGAGGGGAGGTACAAGGTTGTAGTTTGAGGCCGCGTGGGGACTGACAGAGACATTTTAGGGGAAACAGGAGCCTAACAACACACGAAAAAGATCGAGACGGCCACTTCCCCCACCGCCTTATTGACGCCTAGACTCACTGCGCATCCAAACTCCACAGCCCAGATGAAACCTTTCCACTTATAATATATTTCCTCTTAAAAGATCATTGCGATTTATTTCCAAACTTATGTCAGAGACACTTTTGGGGAAAATTTGTTAAAGGTGTTCATACGATTTACAAAGCAATTATAGCGAAATATTTTTCCGTACAAAACCATCCTTATTTCCAAAATTAATTAATACTATTAAATTAAAAAATACTATGTTAGAAACAATAGCTGATCCAAAAGTTTTAATAAAGTAATGAAAAGTATGTTTTCTTTTAGGCATTTCACTGTGCTTGAGTCGTTGCGTCAATTCACCGATCAACGAAGAATGTGAAACGTTTATGATGAAACGTGTGAGTTTATGACGTATTGATGCGTTCATTTTATGATCTTGGTAATATTTTCGGTACGGCCGCCGTTCCGTAGGCCTACCTCGCACTTGCAGAAACTATAGTTGTGAATAAGCTAAAATTTTGAAGGGGCTGTACGTTTGAAGATGTTATAGTTTTAAAGAAACCACGGTTTTGATAAAGCTAAAGTTTAGAAGAAGCTATAATTAAAAGTTTTGTACATGTTTGTACAGAAGCGCCAATTAGGACGGAGCGCGAAGAGGGGGTGTGCAAGTCTCCTACGCCGGCTCCCACCACATTTCCCCTCTCGCGGCGGAGTACAGTCAGAGCCGCCTGCCCTACCTAATTCATGTCTGCTATGTAGTTGTGTTGATTGCATATCATCACTTTTTGGTGGTGATTCTACTAAAGACTCACAGTCGCGTAGGAGAGGGTAAGACGTTACAGCGCATGCTCAAGTGACGCTTCACGCTACTTGGCACTATCTGTAAAACTACATGACCAGTCTTAGAATAAGAGTCAAAAGTTAAAATATGTATATTAAAATAAAATAAAAAGTAAAATATACTATTATACTATAAAAAAGATCAGGTCATTTATTCAAAAACTCTGGCCCTACTGCGCATGCGTCAACACCCTCGTCACGGCTACCCATACCACTAAACGCCGATCGAAGTACTTCTGCCCTAATCAATCACCATTTCCGTGAAAATTTCAGAGTACACAGTAATCTGTTTTTATTAGATTACTTATGATAACTGGAAACCCAGATATAGCACAACAGCCCAGACAGGTCCTAAACGGCTCGCAGCTAGGGCTTGCACGTTACGTTCAGTAGACTAGTCTACGTATTCTTTAATGACTGAGCTTAGCATTTCGTATGGTATTTTTAAGTGAGTGGAGTATTTTCCAGTTGAGATTTTAATCTCATTCTTTTCACGCACCCACGGTTGTGTTCATTTCAATATCATCTGACTTCAGCCTGTAGAAAGGACTTTTTTCTCGGAACAAGGAAAATCACTCGTGGCTCATTCCTTCGCGATACGACTAAGTCATTTTCGCGTTTCTTTGGATGGAAATGGCTTCCAAGGATTTTTCCATCACGTAGGCAGTAAAATGTTTACGGGAATCCGGCAAAAAACGTTTCATGACAAATGATCGTAATTATTTAAGATGTAAATTTATTTTAATTGTCTTTAAAAAATAAATTTAGTTTATGTACGGTGTAATCTCGTAAATTATTGAACATTTTATGAAATTTATTTCGCGTAATGTAGGCTCATTGGTTTTAGTAATTTTAGTGTAAAGAAATACAAATAATAATCTCTTACAAAAGTTTATGTGTTCACTTAGTTCTATATGCCATGGCAACGAATAAATAATAATAATAATAATAATCTGTATAATAATCTGAATAAATAATAATCTGTATATATAAAAACCAAAACCCACTGACTCACTGACTCACTGACTCATTGACTCACTGACTCACTGACTCACTGACTCACTCATCACTATTTCTCAAAAACTACCTAACGGATTGGAATGAAATTTGGTATGTAGCTTCATCTAGGGCCATAGGTGCTCACTAAGAAAGGGTTTGAAAAAATTCGAAATTTTAGGGGGGGTTTGGGGATCAAAGTTATTAAAAAATGACTTCTTCAAAACTACCTAACGGATTGGAATGAAATTTTTTATGTAGCTTCCTCTAGGGCAATAGGTACTCACTAAGAAAGGGTTTGACAAAAATTCGAAATTTTAGGGGGGATTTGGGGGGATCAAAGTTATTAAAAAACGATTTCTTCAAAACTACTGAACGGATTGGAATGAAATTTGGTATGTAGCTTCCTATAGGGCCATAAGTGTTCACGAAAAAAGGGTTTTAAAAAATTCGAAATTTTAGGGGAGGTTTGGGGGGATCAAAGTGGTTAAATCACGATTTCTTCAAAACTACCGAACGGATTGGAATGAAATTTGGTATGTAGCTTCCTCTAGGGCCATAGGCGCTCGCTAAGAAAGGGTTTAAAAAAATCTAAATTTTAGGAAGGGTTTGGGGGGATCAAAGTTACTAAAATCATAATTTCAGATCTTTTGTTATTATGACATCTTTTTATTTATGACAGCTTTTATTATTTAAGATCTATATAATATAATATATATTATATAAAAGCCAAATACCACTCACTGACTGAACACTAAAAATAATACAATTACTTTAAAAAGACTGAAAATTCCAACTACCACGGTCAACGCCGTACGGGTCAGCTAGTATGCCTATAAAGTCAACTAACAAAATACGAAAATAGTCGAACACTTAAAAAAAAAAACAGGTCGACACTCTAATCGCAACCGTTAATCTTAATCTCTAACCAAAGGACCCAACTGAATTGAATGTTTTGACCATAATGTAAGCACAAAATATTTGCTAAGATCGATTTCGTTTCAACCTTAAATATTCTTACATTCAGTTCAATGAAGAAACCTTTAAAGTAAGCATATTAAACAATATGTTTTTCAAAATTGTAATAGCATAAGATTGAAATAATCAAACTTGAACACAGAAACTCACAACTATCAAGTCGACTACTCAAACGCGTTTCAACGACAATGTCGTCATCTTCAGTGATGCACGAGATAGAATAACCAAACTAAAAGTCGTTATAGTTTCGTGTTATTGTAAATTGTGTGTAAATGAAGATGACGACATTATCGTTGAAATGCGTTTGAATTTTAAATGTATTGTGAGATTTTCTGTTCAAATCTCACTTTATCAACTATATCTTCTCACAAGTCAGTGTCAATATATTTTACCATATGATTATTACCCTATTTCAGATTGAAACATTTAATTATTACAAATAGATATTTGAAAAATGTTTGCATAACATATTATCATCTTTATAAATTGTCCCACTATTTTGTAGGTCGTCTATTATGTAACCGTTGTATAAGCTACCTTATCCGCGTTCTAACGCGATCCACCGTCTACGCTAGTAAAGTTACTAGTTTTCTGAAAACGTAACATTTAAAACATAA
>JAGFPH010001200.1:268396-283714 GCA_018207615.1 Philaenus spumarius
GCTAGTAAAGTTACTAGTTTTCTGAAAACGTAACATTTAAAACATAAGTCGTGTAGTAATTATGTAAATGCAGTGCTAAGCCCTCGCGAGTACAACATACAACACGCGACGCATGTTTTGTAATATCTATGCGCGTGACTGACAACATGTTGTTATATTATGTAAAAATAAACAGACAGCTGTAGAGGAAAGGAAATTTTAAAATTTCATTTATAATATATAGGAAATGTTAAGAGAATAGGGAATATAAGTTACGATGGAAAATATGTCTTTAGGTGACTAGAAAGCTCCCCTTGCTTACTTCGATCACCAAACCTTCGATACAATGTGAGAACCCTAACACTAGCTACGCCCGTGTTGAGGGTGATTATGTTTATTGGTTCAGATAAATGGCACAACTTAAGGGAGCACTCCACCTTAATATTGATAAAAGTTACAAAAAATTAAAAAACTTAATTTCACCTAGGTTTGTTCCCAGTGATTTTCTGAACAATTTGATATATAATAGGTATAGATAATATGCTTATAATTAGTTTATTTTATCTAAAAACGAAACGCGTACATGTATATTCTCCAAATAACTGAGTCTTTTTCTAGGCCGTTTTCCGAAAGTTTTGTTTCTCACGTTTTCATTTACTGTGGCAGACATAACTCAAGTTGTATTTGAGATAGCCTCATAATTTTTATTTTATTCTGAATAGGACATTTCATTGTATAACCTGTAGTATGGATATACATTAGTTCCTGTAATAAAGATTTTAAGAAATGATTAAAAAAAGATTTTACTAAAATTTTTATAAAAAATAAAATAACATATTTTTTACAGAAATATTTTATATAATTTAATATCCATACTACAGGTTGTAGAATGGAACGCCCTCTTCAAAATAAAAAAAAGAAAATGAGACTATCTCAAATACAACTTGAGTTAGTCTGCCACAGTGAAGCCTAGTTAAATCCGTAGAAATTAACTCAGGGGAATGGGATGGGGGCCAAAACTTATGAAAAAGTCACTATAACCAACACTCATATTATAAAACATAAAATAATTAATTAGGTTTACTTTAAAAATAACGATTTTTTTTAAAGGTGGAGTACCCCCTTAATATATCACAATCGAATACTTATTTATCACGTTTCACATTGGTGTTATTTACTAAAAGACAAATCATTACAAACAACTTATATAGTAGCTTTTTAAAAGACATTTCCACTCTTTTTTTAGGAGAATTCCTGCCTGTGACTCCTACTGAGTACTTATACCTATCTGTCTTCAAACTTTCTCCGTACAGTGGTACACTCTTGTTTATGAAGCCCGAGTTCGTGTTTCACTGCTATAAACCTTATTGCTTCTTCATGGACAGTAGAGAAAAAAATAAATGTGTATTGTAATAGATATGGCTGTTTGTTCTCAATAGTAAAGCTGAATTCAGAAACAATCTGCACGCTTTATATTATTAGCATGGGTAAAGCGAAATTTATCTACTTTATAGTTTTGTTGATTCAAATTAATAAAAAGCGTTGAAACGTTTCAAGTGACAAGAAGAGATATTTTACGATACAGGTTAAGACTGTCGTAGAATGATGGCAGCAAATTACTATAGAAATTATCGGTAAATAACAGTAATTCTGACAATTTGGAGAAGTTCATTGACCTCCAGCTGTTATCTAGTCTGATTTCAGCTTATTTCTACAAAACTGGTACACACGGCTTAGCTCGCAGAAAAAAAACGAACTACAAACGAAACACAGATGAATGAAAGAAAGATCGGGGAAATACTGAGTTAAGCAGATGTCCAACAGTAAGAGCAAAAACCACGAAATTTACCGTCAATCTGTTTGAAGTTCATTTCACGTCTATGCGAACATTTTACAAACAATATGTTCAAACATTCTAGAAGATTCCGTATGGAAGATTTTAAAAAGTTCTGAGAATATTCTGGAAGATTCTAGAAAATTCTCGAACCTACTGAAACATTCTAAAACATTCTGGAACAATCTACTACATTCTCCAACATACTCAAACATTCTAGAGGATTATGGAAATTTTCTGGAATATTCTAGAACAATCTAGAACCCACTGATAGATTGTATAATATTCCGGAACAATCTACAACATTCTCCAACATATTCTAACATTCTAAAAGATTATGTCTGGTACATTCTAGAAAATTCGGTGAATATTCTGGAAGATTCTACAACCTAATTAAAGATTCTGAACAATCTACAACATTCTCCAACATATTCAAATATTCTAGAAAATTCTGTCTGGAACATTGTAGAAAATTCTGTCTGGAACATTCTAGAAAATTGTAGGAATATTCTGGAAGATTCTAGAACATTCTCGAATCGACTGAAAGAATCTGTAACATTCTGAACAACCTACAACATTCTCCAACACATTCAAATATTCTAGAAAATTCTGTCTGAAACATTGTAGAAAATTCTGTCTGGAACATTCTAGAAAATTCTGAGAATATTCTGGAAGATTGTAGACCATTATCGAACATAGTGAAATATTATATAACATTCTGGAATAATCTACAACATTCTTCAACACACTCAAACATTCTAGAAGATTCTGGGAATATTCTGGAATATTCTAGAACATTATAGAACCTACTGAAAGATTCTATAACATTGTGGAACAATCTACAACATTCTCCAACATATTCAAACATTCTAGTAGGTTCTGTCTGGAACATTCTAGAAAATTCTGGGAATATTTTGGAAGCCTCTCAAACGTTCCGGGAAAATCCAGACAGTGTCAGCCACTTTGGCACTCGATTCCCAGCAGCTTCACCGACTTCCCATAAGAAGCACAATGTTGCGATGCTCACTTTTTCCACCCATATCTCCGAACCCAACCACTACACTTTCAAACCGAAAAAATCATGGATGGCGGATTGAGGACTACCATACTATACCACATTACCTCGATGGGTCTGATTTAGTGTGGGTTTCGGCACGCATGGACAGACCACCCTCACATTATACTGATTAAAATTAATTTTAATAAATGTTTTAATTAAACATTATGGAATTCACGCCAGTCGATGAATAATAAATGGAATTAGAATATGGAAACAGTTTCATATGAAATACGATTACTTTCAGAAATAAATAATGAAATCCGAGGGTTCGGTCTGAGGGAAAGTTGCCAAGAGCTCGAGTTTTGAAAGCCCATTCTTCTTTATATTTTGTTCGGATGTGTAGAGAATCAAGTGGGAAAATATTCACATAAGGGTAAACGAAATATATAGTATTTTTAGATAATACGTTCAGAGAAGTAGCCTATGTATTATCGAAACCGATGTTCTATTCCAAGACAGTTTTACGTTTTGTTGTCCATTTCGTAAATCTTCAAGGTGTAACAAAACCCTGTACACAAACTTCAGCATATTGTTCCTTGGAACAAAACCAAAAAAAGTTTATATAAACATAGGCCTGTAAACGCTTATAGTTTTCCAGATGTACGCACTGTTTTTTGTACAAAATAATTCATATCTAGAGAATGGTTTGACTAATTGAGTTCAAACTTGATATGAAGTTTGAGTTAACAATAATATATTTCAAGAAAAATAAGCGATAAAATCCCATCATGCGTTTTAAAATGGCGGCTGTTTAAAAATTTAAACCCTAAAAAATGTCGAAACACCTTTTTGATTCCCTACTGGATGGTGTAACTGTCAAAACAATTGGATGAAGGATATTAGCTAAGTTAAACATAACGACATCAAATGTACATACAATATTGTAGTATTGTACTCTCTTGGTATAGGTTGAACAGACCATTTAATTATTACACATAACCTATTATCCTTCGTCTGATTATTTTGGTCGCATCATCTGATAGGTAATCTAAAGGGCTACAAAAAAGGTGTCTTGTCATTTTTGGTACAAATGTACGGTTTTTGAGCAATTTAGGTTTGAAATTTTAAAACAGCCGCCATTTTGAAACGCATTAATGGATTTAACCGTTTATTTGTCTTGAGATATATCATTGTTAGGTTAAACGTCATGCCAAGTTTGTAATCAATTAGTCAAACCGTTTTTTAAATATGAATTGTTTTGAACTCAATACAAAATGGTGGATATCTGGAAAACTAAGCTTTTTCGGGCCTATGTTTAAATGAACCTTTATTCTTATTTTTTTTTTCAAAGGAACAATATCCTGAAGTTTGGGTACAGAGTTTAGTCACACTCTGTTTATTAAACGTTACTTTGTAGGCTAACTTGTTTCTATTTAAAAATTTACAGTTATTTGGGAATTATGTCCTTATACAATAATTATGTATAAGTAAATATTACGTCTATGTCATCGTCCCATAAGAGCTCATCTTACGAATAGAGTCACATAAAACCCTTTTGAACCTGTAAACCTAAAATGACTTTTATGGTAATTTGGATTCTTACAAAATTCCCATTTCCCAAAATTCTTACAACCTATAGTGTGTGCATAATATTTCGTAAACTATACTTAAAATGTTCTTTGAAATTATAAATTGTACTTGAAACAATGCCTTTAAAAATTAAATCCATTATATTTAATAGTTGACAAAAAAACTAAATAATTCGACCACGCAGCCGAACCGCTGGTGCCAAGTGAACTTCCAAAATAAGGTTTATATTTTTATATCTACCAACGTTTTGTGAAGTCGGTTTACTGCGAGTTTACACCCCAACCTTCGTCCTTGGAACAGGGGCTGCCCTCATGTGGATTTGAACCGGATACTTTTATGGTATTTACGTTCTGGTTGTTTTTTGGGGTGAGCTATGAGGTCGTTAAAAAAACAAAATGTGCAGAATAACTTCCTATGTAATTTTTTTTTTATAAAACTTCAAAAATGATTCATTATAGTAGTAAAAAAATTTTAATTTAAATTTTACCTTTAAAAAACTTGCTTGCGTTGTTGGGACTTGTTTGGCTAACGAAATCGACTTCAAAAACCAACCTGTGTACCAAATTTGAAAAAAAATCGGACGTATACTCCGCATTAGATTGCTGACACTTATATATAACTAGTACGGCTGACCAGTACGGCGTTGCCCGTGGTGGTTGGTAGTTTCAGTCATTTTAACGTAATTGTATTCTTTTTAAGTGTTCAGTCAGTGAGTGGTATTTGGCTCTTATATATATAGATCTTAAATAATAAAAGCACTATTGCCATAATAATAAAAGATCTGAAATTATAATTTTAGTAACTTTGATACCCCCAAACCCCTCATAAAATTTCGAAATTTATCATACCCTTTCTTAGTGAGCACCTATGGCCCTAGAGGAAGCTACTTACCAAATTTCAATCCAATCCGTTCGGTAGTTTTGAAGAAATCGTGATTTAATAAATTTGATCCCCCCAAACCCCCCTAAAATTTCGAATTTTTTGAAACCCTTTCTTAGCGAGCGCCTGTGGCGCTAGAGGAAGCTACATACCAAATTTCATTCCAATCTGATCAGTTATGTTGGAGAAATAGTATTTTAGTAATTTTTACCCCCTAAATCCCCTAAAATTTCCAATTTTTTAAAACCCTTTTTAGTGAACACTTATAGCCTAGAGGAAGCTACAAACCAAATTTCATTCCAATCCGGTCGGTAGTTTTGAAGAAATCATTTTTTAATAACTTTGATCCCAACAAACCCCTGCTAAAATTTCGAAATTTTGCATACCCTTTCTTAGTGAGCACCTAAGGCCCTAGAGGAAGCTACATACCAAATTTCATTTCAATCAGTTCTGTAGTTTTTGAGAAATCGTGATGAGTGAGTCAGTGAGTGAGTGAGTGATATTTCGCTTTTATATATATAGATGTATATATACAATTTTTAATGACACCCCAATAAGTATTCTTGGGAGCATGATCGGTGTTCATTGACCGATCCTAGGTCTCACCTAAAGGGTCACTGCCTTAGCTCACCGTTCCTTGAAAATTCTCTAATAATGTGCTGTTAAATTAGAAGGTCGTTTTATCAAATTGCATTTACACGATATAAAATGAGACCAGTGCAACGTAAGCGTAACTCGATTTCCATAAAAATAACCAGATGCTCTTCATAAAATAAATTAAAGTGACGTCTGAAAAGATAACAACCTCTTTTGTCAGACTGCGCAAAATGAAATGAAGTGAAGTGAACGTCTAGATGGATCGAACCAAATAATGCGCCGCGACGCTAAAACGAGACACTAACGTCTCAATCAATTAGTGCTGACTGAAAGCCGGATTTAGTTCTTGAAAGATCGAGTCGTTACAGGTGTTACTTTTAGACAGAACTGTAGTTCAATTCGTGTTTCTATTCTAGCAGGTACGTTTTGACCGCGAGTTTTTATTTCGTAGCTATTCTGTAGATACTCGTTTCTAGATTTTATCATTTCGATATACCTTGTGTTCAAAAGTGTATATTTGATGCCACACTTTTACTTTGTTTTTATACTACTACTAACCACTTCACTGCATCACCTATTGTGCTGAAATTTTACAGAGGTGAATGTAATAAATAATAATAGAAACGGAGAATAAGAAACTGCAATTTATTTCTTGTACCTAATGTAAATATTAAAACAATAAAAAAAAAAACATCCTAGTGGACATATTACTGAGTAGGTATTTAAAAATACAATAATAAACCAGGCAAAGTATTGAAAAATAAATAAATGTTTGCCTACAGCTCCGATTTTTTTGTTATGCCAGGAAAAAGTGTACATATGACCACTTTCGGTAGAAAGCGGAAATGCATCGCTGTTACACAAAGTGAATATACTATACTATAGAGAAAGTATAGTGATCGCAAAAAAAAATAGATGTTGAGATTTTTGTGGAAATATCCGTTTTAGGACCCAATGAGTCCAAAAAAGTGGTTTTTACAAAATGTCTGTCTGCGTGTATGTATGTATATCTGTATGTACGTCTGTATGTATACAAAACTAGAGTGTAAACTATTCGATCGATTTCAAAAAAATTTGCACCAGACATGTCAAGTAGGCCTGTATGGATGTACGAAAAACGGTTTTGAACATTTTTGAAAAACAACCCCCTTTTTGGCAAAACAAACCCAAAAAATCAGTTATTTTTTTTATAAAAAACTGCTCTAACGATTTTGCTAAAATTGGGCTTATTTGTAGCTTTTAATATACCCTATCATATGCAAAAAAACGCATCTTTCTAAAAACTCTCGTTTAGCAAATAATAATAATAACTGATTTTTGGGGGTTTTGTGGCCATAAAGTGGGTTGTTTTAAAAAATGTTCAAGACCTTTCTTCATGCATCCATAGAGGCCTAATGACGTGTTTGGTGCAAATTTGTTCGAAATCGATCGAATAGTTTTCTCTCTATACAATAATAATAATATTTATTAGTTAATCTCCTACTTTAATAAATCACCTCTCCTACCCCCTACAATTATGAAGTCGCAGAAAAATTTTTTAGTAATTTAAATATTTTTGTGAGAAAGTATGTGCCAGTTCCTGGTACCGTTTATTTTTTTCATAGAGAGACAATTAAATTAATGTAATATTCAACTAAGGTTTACAATAACTTGGCATTTCTTTAAAAAAACACCCCTTCAAAATGTATCATTCAAATAAATAACTTTTTTTTATAAAACTAAAACCTAATTTATAAACTTTTTCTTTATATATCTGAATATTAGTAGCTCAGGTCAAAATATACGAAAGTTCCTCAAATGCGTCCTCTTTCTTAACATTAGAAGCGGAGATGAAATTGAGTTCCAGATATCCAGGAATTTTCCGGATACATCTAGATCAAACATGTAGCTAAAACCTAACAAATAGTAACCCAGTTTCCTATTTACATTGCACAATGAATACATTAAATGCAAAAAAAACATGGGGTAGAACAAGGGTTTTAAACACATGTGTAATGAGGTCAGGATGTACAACACAGTGCAAAATACTTCCCTTGTGCAGCATAGCAAGCGTAGACAATGGTATTTGCATTTCATGTTGTAACTCTACGTGGGAACTGCATTGACAACGCTTCCGATGTGCTAATAATAGTGTTTAAAATGGACAAAAATTAATTTCAAAGCTTGGAAAAATAAACACAATACTTATATGAAATGTGAACGAGTAACTCCTGTGGTAAAAATTCAACCAATTTTGATCTAAAGTAACGAAATTAAACTTGTTTCTCATCTTTTTCATTTATCGAAAGTATTCACATTCTCAATTCAATTACCACGTATCTTAACAATATTACTTTCATTTATTATCAGGGATGACAGAAATAAACAAAACTGCATAGTTCAATTACACACCAACATACACAGCAACAAACCTAAAACACATCAACAATAACGTAAACTAAATCATATGTTGTCAGTTGAGTAAAGTAAATAACTTATTTGAAACTCAATTAGGCTATCAGCTGTTTAGAACCAATTATTTCCTACTAATTTAGTTTTAGCATAATGATGCAATTTTGAAACTCGGAATGTAACAAAAATAAAAGTGTATATAAAATATTTAGCTTCACAGTGATTTAGAACTTGAAATTATCTTTTAAATAAAAAAAATCATCAAAATCGGTTAAGTATTAAATTTAGGAAGTGAGTGAGTAAAAAGCAGGATTTTTTTAAAATATATAGATTACTAGCTGGTCCATTCCGGCTTTGCACGGAGAGACAAATAAATCAAAGTTAAATATGGGGAATTTTAGTAAATTTGACACCCCCAAAACCCCCCTAAAATTTCAAATTTTTTTAAAACCTTTCTTAGCGAGCACCTAGGGCCCTAGTGGAAGCTACGTACCAAATTTCATTCCAATCCTTTCGGTGGGTTTTTTTTAGTAACTTTGATCCCCAAACCCTCCCTAAAATTTCGAATTTTTTGAAAAATTTTCTTAGCGAGCACCTAGGGCCCTAGTGGAAGCTACGTACCAAATTTTATTTCAATCCATACGATGGTTTTTTTTAGTAACTTTGATCCCTAAACCGCACCTAAAATTTCGAATTTTGTTAAAACCTTTCTTAGCGAGTACCTAGGGCCCTAGTGGAACCTATATATCAGATTTCATTCCAATCCGTACGGTGGTTTTTGAGAGTTCGTGATGAGTCAGTGAGTGGGTGGTATTTGGATTATATATATAGATTTAAAAGGCACTAATGAAACTAGGGGACCTATTTGGGAATAATTCATCTATGTACGTCCAATTACAATATTGGTTTGGACTGATGTCTTTCTTTATTACTAAGTGAATTACAGTCGTACATTTAGTGACTTTGGGTTCTCAAACTGGAATGTTTACGTATTTTTAATTCCAATTATATTAATACAATCTCTCATACATCTGTACTGAAAAGCTTTACTGCGATAGCTACAGCTTCTAAACCGTACAAATTTGTACCAAACATATCAATTAGGCCTATATAGACGCACGAAAAAAAGGTTTTGACAAATTTTGAAAAACAACCAACTTTTTGGCCAAAAGACCCCCCAAAATCTAATATCATTATTATTACTAGTTAAAGGATAATGTTTTGAACATTGAGGGTTTTTTGCATGTGGTAAGGTAAATTAAGTGCTACTAATAAGGCAAATTTTATCAAAATCTTTAGAGCGGTTTTTATATTAAAAAATAACTGAATTTTTGTGGTTGTTTTCACCAAAAAGAGGGTTTTTTTCAAAAATGTTTAAAACTCTATTTCGTGCATCTATACAATCCCAATTGACATGTTTGATGCAAATTTGTTTGAAATCAATCGAATAGTTTTCTCTCTAGCTTTGTATACATACAGACAGACATTTTGTAAAAAACACTTTTTTGGACTCAGGGGGTCCCAAAACGGTTATTTCCACAAAAATCTCAACACCGATTTTTTTGCAATCACTATACTTTCTCTATACTATAGTATAGTGAGAAAGTAAAATGTCGTAAAATGGTTCACCTAAAAAATTCGTTCCATATTAATTTACAACATGCAATAGCTAAACTTTTGTAAACAACTTTGCTATTAGTTATATTGATATTCAAAGGAAAACTATTGGAAAACCCTTTTTTGGAACCCTTAACACACCTTTCTAATTTGGTTTATCAAAGCTCCTTCCAGAAAAATTAGCATCTTGGGGTGTTCAAATAGATGCAACCCCACTTGGGTACCGGAAGTGATATTAAAAGGGTCACGTGACTTTCAACCGCAACTCTAAACTGGGTGGTTGGTGTAAGCTTGAAATAGTGTAACATGTTATTGGTTGACCTAAAAATTAGATAAACAAGTGGATAAACGTTAGATTTGATGTGTTTTAGGCTAACCCCAAGTCTTTGCCCAGTTTCTAGGTTAACTAGCAACGATTACTCTGTTTTAATATTATTTTAAGTAACCACCACTACTTTATGGAGCCAAGTGATCCCACTCCATCCGTCGCCCAAGTTGGGTAACCTCTAATTAATTATACATCTGATTTTTCACGAAACAATTTAAACCCTTTTAAACAAAATTTTGAGAAAGTGCAGTCTACGTAACTTTATGAAAATATTTAAACCTGAGTTAAAGTTTTAATAATTGTATAAGGCAATGATAACCAATTAGGGCTTTCGCCTTTAAAACCAAAAAAATAATAATTTGTAAATAAGTAGCTTTTAATGTTAAGGTTGCGTAATAAACAAACATATAAAATATAATTAAAAATGTTGTCACAATATAAAATTTGTATTGTGTCTCAGTAAGTTTACTTAACAACTAAGTATTGTTTGGTATCTCTCGCCTGTACGTGTGTATCTGACTTTATTTGATTTCGGCATCGTGTAGAAATATTTTCTGATTTACTACACCAGACGCCCCAACCTGGCTTTGACACATCTCTTGGGAATATCATCAAGCCAGGCAGATATTCAATTTCGAAAGTGCAGTCGTATTTCTCAATATTACTTCTCCCAGTGAAGGTGTCGGGAAGCGCCTAGTCTAGACTGAAGACAGTTTTCAAAAATCCTGAATTTATTCATGCATGACGTGAACATACTCCTTGGTGAAATGTCTGCTGTTTTTTCTCAAACAAATTTATTTGTTAAACTGAAATGAAAATATGGAGATTGTAATGTAAAATAGATCGTTGGATAAACTAAGAAAAGTATTTCTTTTAACAATAATAATAAACTTTATTTTAAATAATTAAAGAATTTATGTTTGTTTGCATGTTTCATTTATTGTATTTGTATTCGTTCCCTGTTAGTATTTTTGGCTGTAATATGTATTTGTAAGATGTATTTTTTATATATTCTTTTGTTTGTATATTTTTTGTACGTTCGTTTACCTCTCTGAATGGTTTTATCTATTTATATTTTTTATGTGTTGTTCTACTTTGTTATATTAGTTTGTACGCATGTTTGTATTTTTATCATTTTGTTTATATGCGATTTATATATTTGTTCTTGTATATTTATCTGTATGTTTGTTTCTTTGATTGAGTGTTTGTATGATTACTGATCTGTTCGTGTGATTTAAGTGTTTACTAAGTTTGTTTTCTGCTTTCATTTTGTTATAATTGTCTGTATTATTATATAAACTAGGGGCTCTGCCCCTGGACGTTTCGCTTCGCTCGCAGTTGGAAAATGCGCTAAAGAATATCGTTAATCTTTGGCTCGTTTGTACATAGGTTTGTAAAATTATGAAACCAGGCTTAAATATATTGACAGTAATTACAAGATTAATTATAAAACTCAAATACATGCTTTAGAAACGTGAGAGTCTTTCATTACGATTTTAGTCCTAGTTCTATTATCTTCTGTCAGCTAAAGTTTTGAAACCAGGCCTAAAATTTAATATAGTAAAACTTATTGCAGGATTAACATAACCTCAATACTATGTTTCAGAAACGAGCAGGCCTATATTACAAAATTCACTATTAGAATTTATCCATTTTTGCCAAGTTTACCTTATTTTGACAAAATAAATTAATTGTTAAATCAGGCTCAATTTATTCTAATTCCAACGTGCTAAAACAGTATAAATTAGCTTGTTTTTTAACAGTAATTTAAAACTATCCAATGAACAGCTGATTTTTTATAATATACTCAATCTCAGTTCTATTCCTCTCTATTTCCAACGTGCTAAAACAGTATAAATTGGCTTGTTTATAAACAGCTGTTTTGATCGCTTTATTTACTATTTCGTTGTTATTTTGTAACCAACATGGCAACCCATAAGACCCTATGTTAAAAATTTTCAACTTTTAAATTAGATTTTCTAAAAAAATTGCGTTTTTACACGAAATACAACTATATGGGTGTACTTAAAAATCAAAACTACGCCTAAATACAAAATTTCTTCGAATTCGTTAGAGCCGTTTTCGAGATCCGCGACAGATACAAAGATAGATACAAGGATTGCTCATTTAAAGTAATAGGATTATATCTGCTAGGATCCATAGAATCAGTTTGAGTACAAATTTCTGCCAATCCTAGCTTAACCCTTTTATTTGAGTTCGTCGACGCGTTTCGGAGTTCCACCATTCTCGAGTCCTACTTCAGGATTGGCAAGGATAGGCAGAAAATTGATAGCCTACTCAAACTGATTGTTATTATGTTCATTGTTTGATCCGTCTCTTTTAAATATGTGTTTTTATGACTATTATAATTATTTAGATTTTTTTAATTGAGTTTAATTCTATGCTTGTAATATATGTGGTGTTTTGGTGTGTTTGTGTTTATATTTGTGTATCTGTTCTATTGAATATTTATCCCTCTATTGTATGTTATAGGGTATCTATGTTTGCTTGTATTTTGGCCAGTTTGTTTATATGGGCCGTCAATTTATTTCTAAGATTTTTAAACGTTTGTCTGTTTGTCAATTTATTATGTTTTAATTTTAAGTCTTCCTATCCGATTTTGATTAAGCGTTTATTGATATTTTAACACCGCCGTCTATGTTGAATACATAATGTTCTTTTCAAACTATTTATTATAAAAATAACAAAAAATTCAATCCACGGTTTCACTTTGTTTAAAAAAAACAGTCAATGGCATTACATGTTTTCCAAGGTTGTCTTACAATAAGCCTTTAATCTCACATCAGTGAAGGTAGATTTCAGCCCGGTGTTGACGAGGTAGCGGCAGTAGTACCCACAGGTTCAGTTGATTTATATTTGCCTAATTTAATATTAAATAGTTAAAGCCATTTAAATTTTGTTATATTATTTATTTTAATTTGTTGGTTTTTAATAATTTTTTGCTTAAAACTAATAACCTACAAGACCATCCCATTAGAGTATAAAGTTATATATTGTGTCAATCGTAAGTAATTTTCTAAAACGTTTTACTGTACCCATAAATGACAGACGGATAAGAGGACGGTTTAAGAAGGCGGTTTAAACAAAGTTTGGTTCAACTTGCATTAAACAGCCATTTTTCTCTTATTTCTTCACTGAAAGTGCAAAAGCCTACGTGCCTTCCTTACCCTCTGAAAATAGTACCTAAACACCATAGTACAGATTCAGAGGTTTGTGGTAAGAGGGCGGAACTTAAGCAAACAGTGGTTGACCAGCTTTAAAGCTTACAAGATGTGACCAGTTTTTTGTTTTTAGGTTTTTTTTTTAACATTTACTACGCTATTTAAGTAAAACCTGCATTTAACTAATAGAGTTCGTCAAAATACAGTTAGAATTGAAATGCATTGACGTACGTTGAAATACAAGACGGGCTGAAGGGTTTACAAAAAGTTAGGACAGCCGGGTTTCCATCGAGATTAAAAAAAAGTCTTAGCAATCCTTTATTGGTTTTAGAAAGCGTTATGGTTTAATAAAATTCTAGAAAAAAAAGAATAAAACTACATATTGCTATGCAAACTACACTGTTGACAGTTTGACTGTAATTAATATATATCATTTAAAAAGCTGAGATATTACTAACTCAGGACAGCTCATAAAAATCTAAAATAAACTGTTTTGGGGGTAGGGGTGTTGTTTTTTTTTTTTTTATTATAAAATTTTAGTAATTAATTTTCAGTTTCTACCTAGACCTGATTTTACCTTAAATTATTTCCTCAACGGAAATACTTGCGGAACAAAACACAGAAGGGTGGGTCACTGTGACTCTACAATAAATTCCATACACCAGTGTATCTAATAAATACAAATAATTTCATGTTAATTTTATAAAATTCGTCGAAGAAAAGACATTATTACAAATGTAAAATTCAATTTGGCGAATGCTACAGAACCAGCATTAAATTCTCGTTTAGATAAAATTATCTAATGTAGCGATAGTAAAAAGGACACGTTAGGGGATGTTAAAAAACAATAACATTAGTGCACGGGGCACAAACTTCTTCGAGAAATCATTTACAAATTTTATCGCATAAGTTATTTACTTGAAATGTTTCTAAACATAAAAATCTCTTTAATGTATTCGTTGAAGTGTTTGCTTGGGTTCAGTTTAGTTATTCTTTCAATAAATTTTCAACTAAAAAAAATCATACTAATAAATATATGATCCCTTTCCACTCAAACCCAAATTTTTCTAGAGAGAGATATAAACTCTATTTTGTAAATCGATAAGGCAATGGGTACTAAGTATTAAAAATGGAGAATACATTTTTAACTAATTAACTGGTGTCCGGGCAGTTCCCCACACTGCAAAAAATAGTGACACTTCCCCACAGCCCTTGGTCGTAGCTACCTGTTTAATGACTCAGAAATAATTTCGACTGACATTTCCACACACATCTCATCCCCCCCCCTCCCCCAAAGAACTAGCCTAAGTTCATTAACTGCTGGAGTGTTAAATTAGCATTGTAGGTTACAGGGTGTTGGCGTAAGTTTTTTATTCGACCCTATCCTAATATGTTTGCAGATAGCGACGTTGTTTTGCATTCTACTGTTAAATGTTGAATACAGGTAAACATACTGTGACTAAATACTATAGGTTAGAACCTTTTAGGGTTTTTTTAATGATTCTTGCATTTCTGTTGCCATGGGTTAGGGGGGGGGGGATGTGTGTGGAACTGTAGGTCAAGATTATTTCTGAGCCGGTTAACAGGTAGCCGAGTCCAAGGGCTTTGGGGAAGTGTCAGTATTTTGGGCAGTGTGTGGAAGTTTCAGTGTGGGGAACGGTCATGTAATCTATTAACTCACTTAAGAAGGGTGTAGGCTTCTTAGTACCAGGAGAATTTAGAGAATATGATCACTACAAACAAATAGATTTTAAATGGGGTAGCTACCCCTACAATAAAAATAAATTGCACTATATTCCTACATACTATAAAGCTAAAAATATTTATTATTTTTCTTAATTGATATGGAAAACATTTGCAATTAAATTAATTAAACCAAAGGGGTGAATTTAGGTAAGTACCTTTAAAATTAAATCAAGCA
>JAGFPH010001200.1:283814-295093 GCA_018207615.1 Philaenus spumarius
TTATGTTTTAAATGTTACGTTTTCAGAAAACTAGTAACTTTACTAGCATAGACGGTGAATTGTGTTAGAACGCGGATAAGGTATATGAGTGCTTTCATCACCATTTTTTTTTTTATTTTACTTGTAGTATTTTGGTAAACGGGTGATTCTATAACAGTTAATATTTTTTTCTTTTAATGTACCCTGAAAGGTTTTTACCGTTTGTTTAACTTTATAAACTATCTTGACTATAGTACACGGTTTGTGTATAAAATAGATTAATATGTTTCATGTACAAAAACAAATCGTATCCGACATCACGACTTGTGCATAGTTCTCAAACTTGAAGTTAGAGAAACATATGTTTCTAAATAGGAGAGTATGCATACCTATAGCGATGACAAAGTTTGGTTCCATGACAGCAGAATAAGATAGAGCTTCTAAATAACAAAAGGATTTAAACTACGAAAATCATGATACACAATTATTTTGTTCTTACCGATGGCAACTTAGAGATTGAGTTTCCTATAATTTCTGGATGACTAATTATCAGACAAAACCACTGTTACGATCAAAGTTTACAAACATGTATGTTTCTTTTCATTACCATATCAACCAACTTAGCAGATTTAGAACCAGTCCGTTATTCTTCACAAACAACATCGTTTTCAGGTTATATTAATAAACTAAAATCAAACACAAACAAAAACAATCGCAACATTACTACAGTATTATTATAATAATTAGATGGTGCATCTGTTAATATTACTTATTAAAAATAATAAAGTTGATTTGGGACTAAAACATAATTTTAGGTTAGGACTACAAAGAACCAAAACACGATTATTTGCAAACAATTTGGCAAATTTAGAAATAGATAATTATTCTTTACAACTAGCAGTTTTTTTTTTATATCCTATTACATTAAATGAGCAATTCTTGCATCTATCTTTGTATCTTTGTATCTGTCGCGAATCTCGAAAACGGCTCTATCGAATTCAAAGAAATTTTGTATTTAGGTGTAGTTTTGATTTTTAAGTACACCCATATTATAGTTGTATTTCGTGAAAAACGCATTTTTTTTAGAAAATCTAATTTAATAGTTGAACATTTTTAACATAGGGTCGTATGGGTTGCCATGTTGATTACAAAATAACAAGAAAATAGTAAATTAAGCGATCAAAACAGCTGTTTATAAACAAGCCAATTTATACTGTTTTATCAGCTGTTCATTGAATAGTTTTTAATTACTGTTAAAAAACAAGGTAAATTATACTGTTTTAGCACGTTGGAATTAGTCTAAATTGGGCCTGATTTAACAATTTATTTTGTCAAAAAAAAGGTAAACTTGGCAAAGATGGATAAATTCGAATAGTCAATTTTGTAATAATAGGCCTGGCTCATTTCTGAAACATAGTATTGAGGTTATGTTAATCCTGCAATAATTTTTACTATATTTAGGCCTGTTTTCAAAACTTTAGTTGACAGAATATAGTAGAGCTAGGACTAAAATCGTAATGAAAGCCTCTCACGTTTCTAAAGCATGCATTTAAGGTTATAATTAATCTTGTAATTACTGTTAAGATATTTAAGCCTGGTTTCATAATTTTAAAAACCTATGTACAAAAAAGCCAAAGATTAACGAGATTCTTTAGTGAATTTTCCAACGGCGAACGAAGCGAAGCAGCCATCTGAGGCCGAAGGCCGAGGCGGGGTTGGGACGCGAATCGTCCAGGGGCAGAGCCCCTAGTTAGGTAAATAAGTCAAGCATCTAGTGTTACATAGTAGATCGTTTCCTTTAGATGGTAATTTTTTGTTTCGATATTGATTATCGATTATTTAAATATCAATGATGAAATTACAACCAATTCCTCAATTCAAATTTGTGGTGTTGGACGTGTCTATTTCAATATCTGTCTTACATAAGCTTTGTATAGGTCACCTCTCTATCGTTGTGTACATGAAAAAATCAGAGTATGCAATAATCTATTTGCATTGGCTTCACCGTGAGTCACCGCCGGGGTCGGTGAACGAAGTGAAAATGGGCGGAGTCAGTAGTAATATAAGTATAGAACGTAAGATTCGAGGTAGAAGAGGAACCAAGCAAAATTTACCTCCAATACCAGAATTCCATATTAAAACGCAACCGTCCTGACGTACCAATACGTAATAATAATAAGTAAAGATGTTCTGCAGATTTAGTTATTTTCTGAAGATAACAATGTATTTTTTCTCGTTTTTTTTCATTTTTTTTTTAAGGTGAATTTATTTTTCCGGGACTTTAATCAAGTAAATAAATTGTTAGAATACATAAAAACGAAACATATCTCAATACGAGAAGATTTGGTTCCTACAAAGTGATGGTAAACAATTACCTATACCGTTAACAAAACGAACAAATCACCAGTTTAGGTTGTTGGCAAAAAGATGAGTATACGAAACACGAAAAATATTCGATCGAACAAATTCTCAATACTTCACACTGTCAGTAAATCCTTGTCATTTGCAATGACAACAGACCTCGTTTTATAATTTTTTATTCAATTCGCTTTTATTTATCTCAGTCAAAAACTGACAGCTGATTTCTGTTCGAGTGGTCACTGAGAGAGACGGTGCGATTGTGAATGGAAATCATGTTTTGCGGTTCAATTAAAATGTCCGTTAGGAAAAACAATATCAAAATAACAATAAATATGAAAATAAAAACTCAGAAATCCAATTTATAAGGCAATTACTTTCAACAAGAGTTGGTTTATTGATTGTTCTAAATATATATCTCTGTTAACAAATTTGTATCGTATTAAATATGTTTAAATACAAACTTCGGCAAATATTTGAGTTTTTTCCTGAAATCTAGCTCAAAATTCAGTATCAATGAGATAGACGATACAATATCTACAAACACAAACTACCTGCCACAATATACCATGTACAGGAGTTACTTCTATTTTTGTTTATATGTCCATTCAGTTTTATTAAAAGACCAGCTGGCCCGATCCGACTTTGCACGGATAGACAAATCAAATATAATATACAGGATGAATAATAACAAAAAACATATATCAATAAATATATTATAGCCTACTATGTATTACTAATGGGGATTTTTAGTAACTTTTACCCTACAAACCCCCCCTAAATTTCGATTTTTTTTTTTAATTTCTTAGCGTGCACCTAGGGCCCTAGAGGAAGCTGCATACCAAATTTCATTCCAATCCGTTCGGTAGTTTTGGAGAAATCGTGATTTAGTAACTTTGAACCTCCCAAACCTCCCCTAAAATTACGAATTTTTTGAAAACCTTTCTTAGTGAACACCTATGGCCCTAAATACCAAATATCGTTCCAATCCGTTCAGTAGTTTTTGAGAAATCGTGATCAGTGAGTATATAGATTCTACCTAGAATAGTTATTATTATCGAATTTCCATAAGAAAAATGAGCTGGCTGTTGCAGTGGCCCTTATAGCAAGATCCAATGTAGGGAGTAGCAAATGATCAGGTTAGTTAATTTGCCGCTGTCTAAGGAGAACTACGAAAAAGAACTTAGTTATATCTATGGTGCTGCAATATTTAATGGTTATTCTAAAAGTTGTATAGATGACATAGTGAATAAAATGAAATTTAAGAAAATTAAGACATCAAGATCTACCTTAATAAGCAACAAGCCCGAACAACGATGGGTTAAAGCAACGTATGCTCCACCAATATCTAATGTTGTAGCAAAATCGTTAGCAAAATATGCTAATTTAAATGTAGCTTTGTCGGCTGAGAATAGTCTCGGTAAAATTCTAGGTAATCCGAAAGATAAAATTCAAGAACAGGATAAATCCGGGATTTATTGCATAAATTGTGAAATGTGTCCGAAGAAATATATAGGCCAAACTAAAAGAAGCATCAGGACAAGAACTAAAGAACATTTTGCTCATTTCAAGTATAATAGGCCAGACAAATCTGCTATGGCTAAGCATTGTTTAGAGGAAAACCATCATTTTAAAGCAGAAAATTCTTCATTGTTAAAAAATGTAACTAAACTTAACACGACTGATGCTTGGGAGACAATTTATATTAACAAATATCGTGACACAATTGTAAATAATGAGTTAGGGCCCATAGTTGATTCTACATTAATGTAATGTATTATATTTCTTATATTTTTATTTACATTTGATGTTTTTGCTTCTTTATGTTATATTTAATTCTATATTAATGTAATGTGTTATATTGTTTATATTTTTTGTTTGTATTAGATGTATTATGCTTCATTATGTTATATATTTTGTAAGTAAGTATATTGTGTTGTGATAACGTAGGCATTGGTTGGCGCCTACTAATGTAATGTGGTCTTGTGCCACGCCCCTTGCAGTTTGTATAAATACGGGGCATGGAGCTGTGCTAGTTCAGTTGTACTTTGGCTTTTGTAGCTTTATCACTGAGGATGACGACTTTGTCGTTGAAACGCGTTTGATTTATTAAACGTATTTGTTGTGAGATTGTGTGTTATTGTTTTATTTCATCTAGTAGCAAATGAGCTTAGATCATGGTCCCCAGAACACGTTTTAAAAATAATATGAATATATGTGTTCGCAGTCTATCGGCCGCATTTTAAGTCCGATTTGGTCCAAATTTCATACACATGTTGGTTGTCTATGTTGCTCGGACGAGTTCGTTAACAAAAAAAATCTAACAACCGGAAGCATGTTTTTTGACAGGAAGTAAATATTTTTTTAGATTTTTCCTACGAGAATAAATTTTTTTTTTAGAGTTTTTTTCTACAAATATAAATGTAGGATGTTATTCTGCACATTTTGTTTTTTACGCGACTTTATAGCTCGCTTGGTTCCACCAAAATCGATCAAAACTTGAAATACCATAAAAGTACCCGGTTCAAAGCCATGTGATGGATTTTACCGTGGGGTTGGCGTGAGAAGCACGCAATGCATTGTGTATTGAAGATACTCTCAATACGGGGTATAGCGTGCGAAGCACGCAATGATGCATTGTGATTTGAAGATACTCCCAATATGTGGAATGGCGTGCGAAGCACGCAATGCACTGTGTATTGGAGATAATCCCAATCTGTGGAATGGCGTGCAAAGCACGCAATGCTTTGTGTATTGAAGATACTACCAATATGAGGAATGACGTGCGAAGCACGCAATGTATTTTGTATTGAAGATACGCCCAAAAGATAGGTTGGCGTGCGAAACACGCAATGCTTTGTGTATTGAAGGTACTCCCAATATACGGAATGGCGTGCGAACCATGTTCCAGCTATTCAGCACCGTCGTGATTAGACCTATTTCCGTAATTGTTGGTTGAAATCTTAAAACGTAGGCCTATAAACTTAATTTTGAAAATATGCTCAACTCAAGTCAGCGGTTCAGCTGCGTGGTCGAATTATTAATATAGTAAATCGAATAAATTACTGACAAATATTTATTACCGAATTTCCATTGGAAAGATGAGCTCTTAAGTGACACCTAAGGTCGGCCATGAGTACAATCATAGTGACAGGAACACGTTTTGGTGTGTCATTAAAAATTGTATACGCGTATATGTTTTCACTCTAATGGCCTCGTTGTACGTTTGATTTGGTACATATTCGGTGCACATGGTGATGTTCCAAGTCTCTTGGACGAGTTCGTTAACCAAAAAAATCCCATAATCGGAAAAAAAATGTTGACTTAGTAATGGAAAATATGTTCACTTAGTTCTATATGCCATGGCAACGAATAAATATTAATAATCTATATGGTCTTTCCCCCGGTGTACACACAGCTGAAGATTGTCTTTATTATTTAAAATGTATCAAAATTCAGCTGTATAAATTTCATAAGGTATAAAATTACTTTATTTTTAAAATTTCCTGACATGTTCGTATATAAAACCGAAATACCACTCACTCACTCACTCACTGACTCACTCATCACGATTTCTCAAAAACTACCGAACGGATTGGAATTAAATTTGGTATGTAGCTTCCTCTAGGGCCATAGGTGCTCACTAAGAAAGGGTATGAATAATTTCGAAATTTTAGGAGGGGTTTGGGGGGGATCAAAGTTACTAAAATCATCATTTCAGATCTTTTATTATTATGACAATAGTGCTTTTATTATTTACGATCTATATATATAAAAGCCAAATACCATTCACTGACTGAACACTTAAAATGAATACAATTACGTTAAAAAGACTGAAAATACCAACCACCATGGGCAACGCCGTACGGGTCAGCTAGTATTTATATATTTTTTTTTTATCAAAAAATATCGCAATAGTTTTACTCAATACAAGTAAATACGTTTCCACTGAATTTAAACTGGCGGCCTGTGATGTTCTCAATGTTCGATTTAACAAATCGTCAACAAGGCAATCGATTGTATCGAACATTAAACTAGTTTTTGTCTTGCTAAATATACCTGTTTTACAATCGTTAAGCTTTAAATGGCACACAAGCGCTATTGTGTCAGTATGATTGCGTTTTACATATTAAGCAATCTGTGTTCTCCTATTCATTCAGTTTAAATTGACTGTTAATAACTATATTGTTCAACTGGGCCTGATATTTATTAAATTGTCTGCTATATATGTTCAATAACTATGAATTTTGGCACAGTCTTTAGATATCTTTTTCTGGTAGGACTTTTATTAGTTACGCTTTGTAAATGTTACTTTTATTTTTTTCAGTTAATAACTGTCAATGCCTTTAGCTCGTTTGCCAAATACAAAGTTATATCTTAAGATTAATTTTGTTTGGTATCCAAATCACGGTTGTTTAATTAACAATATGTTCCCTTATAGTGGGTCCGCCACGTGACTTCTTTCTTGGTTTGCACTAACGCGTTTCATAGCCTATGCTCCATCCTCAGAGCTTATCTCTCAATCAGTCGTTAATACTTTCCATTTCAAATCACAGACAAACATAATAACATTTACACTAATATACTGTGTGTAAAAAAAGTCCGTCCAACCCCCTTTAATTTTTTTGCTTGTTAAAAAAACAAATATCTTTTGGGCAACGATACTAACTTAATCCAAAGTATCTTTTGACGTTATCGTAAATTTTGAATGTCCCCCCAAAAATGGGGGATTTCGGGGGCAACTCAAATTTTTTAAATGGGAAGTGTGGTCATGTGATATCTCATTTTAAAGGTATATTTAAGACTAGGAAAACGACGTAAAGAAAATAAAAATCGGACCACCCAAAACAAAATGGCGGCCCTAAACGTGTTGAAATAAATCGACATAACGATGAAAATATCTCTAAAAGGAAGAGTTTTTAGAAAAAAATTCTAGAGAAAAAAATGTTTATTTAAAAGTGCATGACCTAAAAAATTGCTTCTAAATCGATTTAGTAAATTTTATTTTTACTCCTCCATCTTAGAAAATTAAAAAAAAAATTATTTCAACACGTTTAGGGCCGCCATTTTGGATTAAGTTAGTATCGTTCCCCAAACGATATTTGTTTGTTTTAACAAGCAAAAAAATTAAAGGGGACGGACGGACTTTTTTTACACACAGTATAAAACCCATCGCGAAACACATGATATGCATTGTTTCAATGCCGTCGGAAAAACAACATCTCATGTTTATAACTTTGCAGTATTATTTATTTAAGATAGGTATGTTGGATATTGATAGCCGTGTCGTATATTGTATACTGACAAAACGTTGACAAACAGGACGAACATTTTGGCAAAGGTTTAATGAACAACTGCCGAAAAAAGAGATAGCATTAGATACAATGGTGCAAGCACCATTCGTATGCAGAAAAGGAAAATATATGTATGCCATCGAAGAATAAGAAATTTATAAAAGGGGGATTCGTGCAACCTGTGTTAAGTATGTTAAACTTGGTAAGTGTGGTAAAATCAAGAAACTCGTTTGACAGAAGTGTGCTATTTAGAGTCGATAGCACACTCGATTTTAGCATGGTCTGGGGTTTGGTAAACCAGTGGTAAAGTAAAACTTTTGGGGAAGGTAATTTGAGGTTTCAGCTTGAATCAACAAAACAAGTTGTTTGTTATAATTTTGTGTTTTCACTGTACTTGTTTTATTTGAGATGGAAAATAATAATAATAATTTCGAATCCAAGAAAAGAATTCGGAAGGAATCGGGGAAACGATGGAGCAAGGAAAATAAACATCTTCTCCTATCTTTGCTTTCCGAGAATCCGACGAAGTTTGAGATAATTTTCTTTCTTTTGTTTTACTTTCTTGTTAACCCTCCATCTGGCAGTTGGATATTTCTATACTGGCAGGCACATTTTTACTGCTGGAACACATTTTCATTTATACACCTATCGAAACCATTTTAGTAAAGTACATTTATACATTTTCGTGTTCAGACAAGTACAGAGAACATTTCTGTGTATTTGATTTTGTTTGCACAAATATGTTAGCAAAAAGGAACAAAAAAGAGGCCTAATCTTGTTATAAGTATACAAAAATGTAATATTTACATTATTTAGTAAGTAGGGAAAAGATCTCTTTTACAAACTAAAGAATACGGTAACGAGGCATATTCTAAACTTTAGTCATTTAACCTAGATCACGAAAACATAAAATATTTTTCTAAAAAAGACAGAAAATGAGGCCTAATTTTATCAAAAATATAATTCACAAATTATAAAATGCTTAGGGTATTGCAGTTTCAGTCTAAAGAACTGTAAAAAGAGTGATGTAATCAAAATAATGTAATAAACTATATACCAAATAAATCTTTAGAATGTTCTGAGTACAGTAACAGTAATATATAAATATAACAAGTAATTTATATTTTCTAAAATGAACCCATTTCATATTAATTATACCAGTATTAAATATTAACTCAGGTATTAATATTCTTCTATTTATCATTTTCCAGGTAGTAAGTTACAGTCATTTCTGGAACCTCGGAGGGGATAAGGCCACAAGGCTTGCTATCCTGGACATATTTTAACTGTCAATTTTTTGTTATTAGAAATCCTTTTTTTACAAAATAAATAAAAAATATATTGATATTATCAAAATGGTGTTTTTTTTACTATCAACTTGAACAATTAAATGAGGAGGACTTTTCCTTTCTACTTGTCTTTTACATTTCAATTAAAGTTATTTGATCAATAATACAAACTCACAAAACTATTATAACCTGAACAAGGATAACCTTACTTTAGCAAATAACACTTTAGCACATTTACACAAGGGGTCCTTCACTCAAAATTCAAATAGCAGTTTAGCGTGATAACACATTAAGCATTTAGCACAGGTTGCATGAATACCCCTATAGTCTTTAAAGATAATTAACACGTATTATCCAAAGACCGATTAAACTTTTCTCCAAATAAAATATACGACACGGCTGTCAAGATCCAACACGTTAATTATCCAACGGCATTGAAACGAGTCGCACCGCGTGTGTCGCGATTTGTTTGATGTATTTGTGTACATGTTACGTCTGTCTAAGATTTTGAATTGTAATGTATTGACGAACTCGATTGAGGTATGATGATGGAACATAGCCTCTAACACTCTTTAGTCAAAACCAAGAAAGAACTCACATGGCAGAGCCCATTTAAGGTAACTTATTGTTAACAAAGTTAAAACTAAATTGGATGCACAAAGTGAGAGGATAAAATATAAGTGAGTCTTAGAGCTTTTCGAGCAGATTTTTAACATATTTTAGTATTAACACTATCTTCTTTTGGACTGAATTTTAATCCAGGTCAAATTGGGACTATTCTATTTAGACATAATAAGCTTATTATGTTTCAAACTATATACAATTTATAGGAACTGTAATGGTAGATATCCCTAATATAATTCATAAGTTCAGAATTAATTACTGTACTCAGCTTTTAGAAAATGTTCTTCCCCCAACTAACCCCCTTGATCACCCGACTCACGGTTCAAAAATCACCTTAATTTCCCCTAGGTATTCACGTTCCTCGCTATCTCACTCCACGTTCCCCTAAAACTCACCCAAAGTTCCCCAGAGTCTATATACGATTATCCCCAAATCATCCTCATGTTCTCTCAATGTTCCTCTAAAACTCCACCCCAAAGCCTCAAACTCCTCCAAGGTTCCCTCCAGTCTTCACCTTTCTCAAAACTTCCCATAAGATAATTCGAGTTTGCAAATTCTTCCCCGAAGCACCTCATATTCCCCGTCTCTCTACGTCCCACCAAAACTCACTATAGGAGTATCCACGTTCTTCTCCAATTCTCCAAAATTTCCTCCGAGTCTCGCCTAAGTTCTCCCTTCCATCCACGTTCCTCCCAACTGACCCCCAATGTTTTCCCGACATTTCACGTTCTTCCCAAGTCACCTAACTTCATTCCCAACAGTCCCCTGTGTTCCAAGGACTCCATGTTCTTCTTTAAGTCACCCATATCTCCCGATTCCCGACGTTCGTCCCCAAATCACCCCAATGTTCCCTCCCTTCTCCATTTTTCGAGGCGAAAATTGTATTTTATTAACTGACTCAAATAATGTTCAAAAACGTTCAAGGAAATAGAATATTATTTGTGCACATTCAGCGTATTGTTATAACTAAAATATTCATTCGGTTATTCATCAAGTTAGTTAGGGGCCTATAGTTACAAATACATGATATTTTGTCATAAATTTGATTTTTTAGAAATCATTGATCAGTTTTAATACATTATTTGAAAATAATTGGTTGGGGTATGAGGCATTTTATCTGTTTTATTTCTAAGTTGAGGCTCAACTGAGACATATCGCCCATTTAATTAATAAAATGGAACCCTAGAACATTTTAAAGATTATCTAGAAATCAAATAAATAAGTTAACTGTACTTGGTACTTTTGCAACAAATGGTCTTGCATATTAACTTTGCCACCGAAGATATAAGAACCACCAACTTCAATCACACGAAAACCCTGTGATAGAAACAGGAATTGATGCATAAAATGATTTACAAACATTTCAGACTACCAAATCTCATGAAATAATGTACCAATACAATTCTAACTGATCGAGATTTTGATGTATGAATAACATTCCTGGAAATGCGTTTTTCATTGAGACAAAAAAATAATATTAAATTTGTAAAATTGGTTTCTTTTCACCGCGGCCTACAGGTTCAGGTAGGTTTTAAAGTCCCCATTAACCTAATTGAACAAATTGAATGTATTTCCTCCTTCCGATAAGGGTTGCTGTTATCCTGTTATTGACAACAAATTCAGGGAAAAGATTTTGTTACAATATTGAGAATATCATTGAACGGAATTGTTACAATGCCCTCTAAGGAATACACTTAAAAAGGATTTTCATCCTTACGCCCATATTTGTAAACCT
>JAGFPH010001200.1:295193-308748 GCA_018207615.1 Philaenus spumarius
GTTTAGTGGCGACGTGAAGTAATTTATCAACATTAACGTCTCGGAGATCGTGAGTTACTGCAACCCTTAGTTTGGTACGTTATGGCATTGGCATGTATACGAACACGGCATGCATATTGTCAATAAATTTCCGTTATCCGTCTTTTATAAAAAATGATGCAATGTTATGAGCATGGTTTCAAAGAAATATACGCACCCTCGTATAGATGGTATATTAAATGCTGTATGATTTTGTTTCAAGAAGTATACAATTTACTGTGCAAATAATACATGTATTTAATAGTTTATCACATTTTGATAATAACTACCAAACGCGTTTCAACGACAAAGTCGTCATCTTCAGTGACACATGAGCTACAACTAAATTATAAATTATAACAGTTATAATTTAGTTGTAGCTCATGTGTCACTGAAGATGACGACTTTGTCGTTGAAACGCGTGTGACCAATAAACGTATTTTTGTGAGAACTGTGTTCTGTATTTTATTTTTACTTTAAGAAATAATTTCAAACATTTGGAATTAATAAAACTTCTTTATGAAAGTTTAAAAAAACTATAAAATCTCAAATTTAGGTAAACTTACAAACAAATCTGTGAAATAAAATGTTAAATTAAATCGAAAACTATAAGTCTGCAAATTCAACAATGCCCCACACTCAGAAGGAATTATACCGACGATTCTGTCCTCATAAGAGCGATTGTGGATGGCGAGAAAAAAAAGTAAAGTTTTCCCATTATATTATTCCATCGAAAAGTTTGACTGGTTGGTGAAATAGGTACTTAGGTGTGTTTTAGGAGGCAAGTTGTGACAAGAAAGTGCCGTAAATTCAATGGAACTACGAGAGTTTCGCAAACAACTTTCGAGCGGGGACAATCTGCCGCAAAAACAGCAATATTAGACTTTCATGAAAAGCTATGTCAACTCCTGGGGTTCCCTTATGTTTAGAAGAGTCCTTACGTTACATAATGTCCCAAGCCATTGTTTAATTGTGTCTGGGGTTATTTTAGACACATTTGCAGAGCTTATAGTTGTACTGTTGGATTTAACGTTAGTTTATTTTATATATCGTGTAGTACTTGCGCATTTATAATAATTGTAATAATGAATTATTTTACAACTATACTATACGTATTTGTATGTATTTTTATAAGAATACTAGCTGACCAGTACGGCGTTGCCCGTGGTTGGTATTTTCAGTCTTTTTAACGTAATTGTATTCTTTTTAAGTGTTCAGTCAGTGAGTGGTTTTTGGCTTTTATATATATAGATCTTAAATAATAAAAGCACTATTGTCATAATAATAAAAGATCTAAAATTATGATTTTAGTAACTTTGATCCCCCCAAACCCCTCCTAAAATTTCGAAATTTTTCATACCCTTTCTTAGTGAGCACCTATGGCTCTAGAGGAAGCTACATACCAAATGCCATTCCAATCCGTTCGGTAGTTTTGAAGAAATCGTGATTTAATAACTTTGATCCCCCCCCCCAAACCCCCCTAAAATTTAGAATTTTTTCAAACCCTTTCTTAGTAAGCACCTATGGCCATAGAGGAAGCTACATACCAAATTTCATTCCAATCCGTTAGGTAGTTTTTGAGAGATCGTGATTTAGTAATTTATACCATTGGATAATGGCACGGCCTTAATAACTTAGGATTATAAATAATCCCCCAAACTAAAACTAGCTCTCCTAATATAAAGAACATTAACAATTTTATAAACTAAATTTTAGCTTTTCACTAATTATATCCAACAAAGGCCTATTTTTTCCCTTTATTGACTTGGCTAAAAGAAATCATATTGTGTGTTTATCACTGCAATAATAAATACCAAAAAATAAATAAATAATAAAAAAATAAAATAAATGTTTACGTCTATTCTACCATTGTAATACCCATAATTAGACCAGCTATACAAATAAAAGTCCAAACAATAGGCCTTTTTACTGCAGATTGACCGCTGATATGCCAACGGGCTGATCCGGCCCGCGAGGACTCGTACGCCCCGCGCCGCGCCACCTCCCTTTACCAGGCCGATTAAGTCAACTGTCTGCACTCAACATTTATGAAACTTATATCAATATAAAGACTGCAAAATATCCTAAAAGTTTTATTTGTGCCATTTTTTCATAACTTGTCTCATATTAATAAAAAATAGCTAAACATGTAATTATTGTAATAGAAAAATTAAAATTGTAACATTAAATTTAAAAATACACGGTAAATAATTGTTTTATAGCTTAAACCCAATGAACATTTTTGATAGAGAATATTATAAGGATTACAATAACGAAATAAAAATGACTCTATCGCTTTTTATCTCTTAGATAATAAAATATTGTCAAAATAAAAACGTCTTTCAAAAGTGAACGTTAAGGGGGTAGGGGGGAAGCAAGATTGGGAAGGGCGGTGACTTTTCAGAAAATATTCCTTATGTAATCAACTAACATCCATGAAAAAAACAGCTTTTCACTAATTAGTTCCGACTCAAACCCTTTATTGACTGGGCTACTAAGGCTGTTTTTAAAAGGTAAAATATCCGGCAAAATTTAACGCTCTGAGGGAGCTTATTTACCAGTCCAGCTTTGGAAGGAAGTTAGCTGTATAGATTCAGTCTGTGCTGTCTAGCACGATAATTATTAGCTTGTCTGGTGCTATAACTGTGTATATCTTAATTTTTTATATGATCACATTTTAATTTAGAGTAGAGTATCACCTCAAATATATATTATTGGAAGTGTAAGAACTCCAAGATCTTCAAAATCAACCTTACATGACTCATCTTTTTTAAGACCTGCCTTATAGCTTTTTTGCAAGACAAAAAACCTTTGCATATTCCGAACTGACGAATCTCCCCAAAGAAGAATTCCACAGTCCAGATATGGATATACAAGACCATAGTAAGCTGTTAATAAAATTGCGGTATAATTTCAAATTTTTTAGTATAAAATATTCCTTTACTAATTATTTTTTGCGCAAAAATATGCTATGTGATCAACTCAACTGATTGACTATACAAAAGCCTAAAAACTTTGCACTTTTGACATCTTCAAGTAAACTATCATCCAACATAAAACTTTATGTCGGATTTTGACTATGTTTCAAGTTTAAAAAAACATGTTCTGTGTCTTTATTTATTGTCAAATTATTTTCGGCAACGTATTGGATTGGCCGCATTGACTTGTAGAAAAACATTATGTTCTAAATTTTGAATCGAGTCTGCTTGGAAACTGAAAGTTGTGTCATCGGAAAATTGAACTACATGTTGATGGTAGGTCATTAATATAAATTAAAAAAGAGCACCGGTCAGAGAACTGATCATTGTGGGACCCCATGGACAACCTCGCTGCGACATTTACCCGTTGTGTTCTGTTATAAAGAAAAGATTTTAACCACAGAATCGGTACTCCTCTAATTCTAAATTGCTTCACTCTTTTCCAATATTTAAGTGAAGATGTCTTAATTTTATTTATCATATAGTACATCCGCATTTAAAATTGTCGTAATAATTAATTCTTTTACAACTGTAAATTACAGATAATTTTACGTATACTGTGGAAAACTAAACAGTTTCCGTAGTTTTTAATGAATAAAATTATCCAACAGCACCACAGGCGGGAGATAATCGATTACTATATCCTGTTAGGTAAACTAATTTACGATCGCCACGTACCACGTTAACATCACATACATATTCACTAACAATTAATTGCCATAAAATGAATTTACTTTATTCTCACGGGAAACGGCAAAAATTTTAGTGCCTCTTTTATATATTATATATAAGCCAAATCCACTGACTCACTGATTACGATTTCTCAAAAACAACTGAACGGATTGGAACGAAATTTGGTATGTAGCTTCCTCTAGGGATATAGGTGCTCAATCAGAAAAATTTTCTAATTTGAAATCTTAGGGGGGTTTGGGGGTGTCAAAGTTACTAAATCACGATTTATGCAAAACTACCAAGCGGATTGGAATGAAACTCGGTATGTAGCTTCCTCTAGGGCCATAGGTGCTTGCTAAGAAAGGGTTTAAAAAATTCAAAATCTTAGGGGGCGGGGTCAAAGTTAATAAATTACGATTTCTCTAAATATACTGAACCGTTTGGAATGAAATTTGGTATGTAGCTTCATCCAGGGCCGTAGGTGCTGACAAGTAAGGGTTTAAAAAGATTCGAAAGTTTAGGGGAGGTTTGGGGGTTCAAAGTTACTAAAAATCCTCATAAGAAATACATAGAGTAATATATTTATTGATATAATATATACATTTAACTTTGATTTGTCTATCCGTGCAAAGCAGGATCGGGCCAGCTAGTTTATTGAATAGCTGCCTCCGTGTACGAAATATATTAGTAGAATTTGTTTGTAACTATGCCTCCAGCCCCTTCTCACGCGCTGCTTCGTCCCACTCGCATCGGAAAAACTCGCTTTGCGAGTTTACACCTCGGCCTAGTGACTGCTTCGCTTCGCTCAAAGCGTACAAACTTGGCCGTTGGGCCTCTGGTCGGAAGATGTCCCACGGTAACCCCCCAACTCCGTGGATTTGAACCGGGTACACTTGTGGTATTTTACGTTTTGATAGATTTTGGGGGAACCAAGCGAGCCATAAGGTCATGTAAAAAAAAAACAAAGTGTGCAGAAACCAGCACATAAAAAAGTTTAATTCCAGTACGAAAATTCTCAAGAAATAGTTACTTTCCATCAAAAAAACGTGCTTCCGGTTGTAGGACTTTATATATAACAAACTTGATATATAATTTTTGAATGACACCCCAAAACGTGTTTGAGGGACCATGATCGGTGCTCATTCACCTCCCGACCTTAGGTCTCACCATAAGGGTCACTGCAATAGCTCATCTTTCCTATGGAAATTCACTAAAATTGTTTGTATATACATTTGTTCTTATGCTAAGCTTTCTATCTAACTTTATTTTTAAAAAGGTAATGATTTAGAATGGAAACATTGCATACTACCAAGTAATAAAGATCTAAATGAACAAACTTATAAAACCTGCAATACCTAAAATAATTGAAGAGGAACATTTTCTACTGTTTATGTCGATGTCGTCTTTTTTTCTAAATATAATGATGTGAATAATGGCAATTGCAAACCGATAAAAGTTGAAAGCCAGGATAATAAAGTTGTATTTTTTAAGCCAATAGCTCGTTACAATAGACTTTGAAAAAATATCCAAACTGAATTTTAATGTTAATTCCCTTAGAAGAAAATTCCTTTCGTACTTTGAAATGTTTTATTTTTATGAATTTCATTATTGTTTATACATATATGTGCGTGTGGGGTTGTGTTGGGGTGTGTTTGTCTGTGTGTGAGTGTGTATTTTAAATGAATGGTTTACGAATTTTTAATTTTTAACCCTTGAAATGTCAGACTGCACTCCGAGATGAAGTCGTGGATTCGTGGCACGTGAAATATATCAACTTTGACAACTCTACTTTTTAATGAATATTTTACCCACTAAAAATCAACCAATCGCAATAAATCAAAAACCGTTGGAAAGGTAATGATCTAAACTTTTATTTTGTATTTACAAGTGTTTTATAAAACTTATATTTACATACGTAATCATCGTTGCAGATTATTAGTTTTCTACAAATCAATCGGCACCCGAATATTCATACAAAACGTAACGAAATAACTCAACTTTCGACAATACCTACGCCCTCCCAGTACTTCTTCTAAATTAAATATAGATATCGTTGGATTCTTTACAATTTCTCATATCTAATACTGTTATCCAATCAAAAATCGGACAAATAGTTCTAAAGTTGTGGGGCGTTTTGTAGACCTTCGCAATTGGTCAATATGCCAATTAATAATCAGCCTTACTTATTACACGTGATATCTGTGTGACCACAATCTATTTTTAGAGATATTTTGGTATCTTTTTAATCATATTGCTTCAAGCTAACTTTCCATGTAAACCAAATATGTTTTGATTGAACATTTTGTTGTGTAGGCCCGTGGGAAAGTGACTGTTATTAAGTTCTCATTTAACGTTTGAATTTGAACCCTAACGGACTTTTATAACATGGTTAGACATAGGATTTTTCGCGCGCTTCTCGTATACCTTGTATGGACGAGAGTTTCTATAATTGTTCTCACATTTTTTATTCAAATAATTCTAAGTCAAACTCTTTTATGAAAAGATAATTTATAAGTACACAGTTCAATTCCTTGATTTATTCTCTACACTTTGTTATAATAATATTTCATTTTTGGGTAAAGCAAGTATTCCTAAATTACGTTTCAAACTAGGCCTAGTTTTGTTAGCAGTCGTGTAGATGGAACATGAAACTCTTGTTTTCAAAATAAGAAATTTGAAATTGATAAATGTTTGTATTCAATTATATTTAGAACTAAATTACGAAACTTTTTACGTTTACGAAAAAATTACAAAAAATGTTTACAACTTGTTATGTAGGCCTAAATTTGAACATTTTCCTTTCGTTACTGAACAGTTTTTGTTTCTTGAGCTAATAACATTTACAATTTTACATCAACAATTTTTATTATTGCATATGTGAACTTTTTGAACCTTTCTCTACAAAAAAAGGTACTGATCACTTTTACATTGGTATACAATTATTATATTTGGCGAATTTTTAAAAATATGCTTGCACACGCACCGAAATGACTTGGCGTTGAAAAACATTAACATTGACAGTTGTAGCTTTAAATGACTTGAGAAAATGTATAACACTAAATAATAGTTCAAAGTTATGATTTTTTTAAGCACAAATTACACTTTTTTGGGTAGATAGATTACTATTAGTTTTAGTTAATATCTCTATTAGAAATGATTGGTTTTTTCATAAAACACGCTATGTATTTCTTTCCTTTAGACACTAGGTTTATAAAATAAATTGTTATATTGGATACAACCTAATTTAAATACTTAATGTTTGCTGTCAAGGATGATTACTAGGTGAAATAGTAGGTTGACCTTTGGTAAATCTTTGTTTAAAAAGAAGTGTCCAAATGCATACCTGTAACAAAACAATTTTAATTAAGCTATTGTAAATTTTATAGCGAACTTACATAAGTTTAATGATTATAGAATATTACTTAATTATGTTATAATAAAATATTCACCGTAAAAAAATTAAAGTTGTTACTGAATATTGTTAGAAATCTGATCGTAAACAATAAACGTATTACATATATACCATAAAGTATACCCAGACTTTTGTGGTAAGAGGGTGGTAGTAAAGCAAACAGTGTTTGACTCGCTTTGCAGCTTTCAGGATACGACTAGTTATTTGTTCTTTTGTTTTTAATTATTTTGTTAGATTTCTTTCTATTATATAAAAACGTTTTTCTACTTCTTCGCATAATATAAGTATTAAGAATAGAATAAAAATAAAAAAACCAACAAGCGACCACTGCAAAGGGAACCAAAAATGTGACCACTGCCAACGGAACCAACAAAACGAACACTGCCAAGGGAACCAGCTTCACCAGTCTTGAAAACGAAGTACTGAGCCTACAGTAAAGACCACGAAAGAATACCGTGTTGAGGGACGGGCTTGTGTACACCGAGACCTTGAACGCTCCAATCGCCTTAGTGCGACGTTGTCACGTTCTTCCCACGCTTCTAACTGAACGCGGCTGACTCAACGCATTTATAATTCTTTCAACTGTGCGCTCAAGCCTCGAGCGGTAAATACCAGGAGTGTTCGAGACTAGTAGATATGGCAACGCTGCGCGCTCTCGAAGCAAAGGGAGAGTCGCTGACGTTAGTGGGGGAGTTGCGCTGACCGCCAGGCTGTTTCACCAGGAACAAATTCATTTAATTTGTAATTCAATAAATCTGTTCTTCTTTACAAACACCTGCATCTACACGAAAATTAATTCGCGGAAAAGAGGCTAGACTCGGCTAGGACCTCCACCATAGTCTCTCTAACCAAAGTCCCATTGGGAAGAGATCTGTGCTTGCACAAGCGGCTACGGACACCGGAAACAATTACACGCCCTTCAGGCAACACTTGCGGTCCTTTTTAGGGCCGACCTATACAACTAAGCAGTGTTTTAGACTTCGGTCTAGGGAATAAACGATACATAGTATATAATATACAGTATTATAATAAAGTTTTAATATAGATAGGTGGGGTGGGGGTTGGAGATCGGAGCGAGCAGGGGACAAAGCCCCCTAGTTACTATTAAATAAAAAAAAACACTGGACGTATAGAGTACGTCGTATTACAGTTAGAGAAATACATTGACGTACAGTGCTCGTCAGATGATCTGAAGGGTTAGATAACGTTGGAATTAGTTTTGGTGTTACAAAATGTTATTAAATTGTTTAGTCTGGTTTTGTGAACAAGTATGCATATAAACTAGCAAACATAATTTGAAACACAACAATAATAGTGAGCACTGAGAACATTTTTACAATGCTTAGTTAAACACTTGTTAATTCTTTCTAAAGAAACAAACGGAAAATTATAATTGCACTGTATGCACTATGTAAACGGTACCATTCTCTACAACTCCCTCTAACAATGCAGCCGTGTTTACATATCTTGCTGTAATTGTAATTAATAGCAACTCCTCTCCTACTACTTCTCTCTACACTACGCTGCATAGTAAACAGACTTTAGTACATCTTGGTAAATTCGCTTCGTTCGTCTTGTAAACAGAATAAAACCAATATTGTGTGTGCCGGTTCATACGTGTATACGGCACACGATATAATATTTAAGTCATTGTCCGCCATTTCGGACTTGATCACATTTTCGTGACTAAATACAAAGGCGGGAAAATGAAGCACAAAAAGGGCAAAAATCTCAGAAATTTGATGCCCTTGACGGATTGAAATGGGTTTTTCGTATTCGCTTTCGAAAATTATCTGAAAAAGTGTACCTAGTTTTCATTTTATAATTTTTTAACATTGCATTTGTGCAGTGCAAAATGCATTGGGAAAATGCATTTTCAGAAGCCGCTTGGAAAATATTCATAACCTGGTTAAAAAACACTTGGAATGGACTCAAATCTTGGGGGTTTTTGATGTCGCTGATTCCGACTATGACCTCCAAATTTGTCCATCGCCGACCTGGAGCTAAGGATTGCTGATGTACGTCATCTCCGAGGCTTCTCCTGAAATTCACGCTCAAATGACACGAAACTCCTCCCCTAGGTTTTCTTTTTGGGTCGCTGATTCCAAGTCTTGCAAAGGATTAACCAAGTTTTTCTAAGTGACTTTAGAAAATGCATTTTCCCGATTGCATTTTGCACTGCACAAGTGCATTTTCTAAAAAACTATAAAATGAAATTTGGTAAATTTTGTTCAGATATTTTTTGGAAGCGAATGCAACAAACCCCATTTCAATCCGTCCGTCGCATAAAATTTCGGAGGTTGAGCGCTTTATTTACCCTCATAATATTAAATTTAATCCAAACCCTTAGTAGTTGCTTACTTAGAATATGTGTTTTTCAATATTATACTACATAGAGTTGAATAATATCTCGAACCGAAAAAGAGCGTGTATTTTGTACGCTGGGAGCAACTTAAAAGTAATTAATATACAGTTTTACCGGAAAGAGCATTTAATGGATATAGTTAATATTAACCCGGTTGTTAGGATACCTCTAATAGGGGTTACAGTTAAACTCTAATATATACATTTCTACATATAATAAAATTGGAATATCTGTATGTGATTTCAAAATACAAGCTTTTTTCTAAGCTCATTTGGTTACTGACACATTACCAAAGCCTAAACATACACATTTATAAATTTTGTGTCTGTCTGTTTGTCTGGGATAATCTCCGGAATGGGTGAATTGATTTTGACGAAATTTACATCAACAAGTAGAGGACATTTTAGAGAATATTTTAGGATAATTTTCACCCCAAAAATATTTAAAATTCTTGTGATAAAATGTAAAAATTATGGAAAAAATTGGGGATTTTGTGGTTTGCATTGGCATCAGCATACGTTACCGCTGGGGCAGAGCCCCTAGCCTAGGCATATAAATAAAATTGAAGTGACTGTCTGTGAATTGAAAATATATACTTTTTTCTTAGCTCATATGTGATCATTCGCACTTTACCAAAACCCATACAAAAAAAAAATTCCATTTCAAATTGAAGTCAGTCTGTCTGTCCGTCTATTTGTTTGTCCGGACTAATCTCCGGAGTAATGAGACATTTACCTAATTATGTAACAACTGAACTGTACACGGCAAATTGTTGATTAGTGCAAATTTTGTATGATATTTATTTCAGTAAATGTCTCAGTATTCAGTTACTTATTATCCGATTGTAGCAAATAAAGTATTATTTTGTTCGTCTTAAAATTCTACATTTTTTATTACTGGAAACATTTTTTTGTAAAAATTTCGGTTTTCGTGAAATTTAACATCAATGATTTAAATGGCCGCCATCTTAAAACTGTTTAAGATATCATAACGAAATTGTATACAATTGTTTGACCTACCAAGGTACATGTTACTGCTAAATTTGAAGTTTCTATCTAAAATAGTACTCAAGTTATAAAATAATTTGTAAAAAACACAAACAGACGGACGGACAGAAAACTAGGCATGTCAGACCCATATTTATTTGTCGTTTTTTGATTGTCTTGACCTAAGGAACAAATACACAAATTTGTTCCAGGGAGTTTGTAAACACCCTGTATATTTCAGCTTATAGAAGATGATCAGTGTTGCTACAGTAATCGCTTTGTTTACTAAGAAGATGTGGATGTCATGTGTGATTACAAAAATCGATTTTTTATTCAGCTGAAAGATGCTCAGTGTCGATAAAACAATCGATTGTGTACACAGCTGATGTAATAATATCAAACAATTTGTATTTCTAATGTCTAGGTTAAGGTTTTATTTACGAATACACCCGACTTTTGTTTTAACTTCTGGTATAACAGTTATTTATCTTAGACATTTAATGAGATTTATCAACTTATATCGTTCGGAGAGGTATATATATATATACACTATCTGACCCGTACGGCGTTGCCCGTGGTGGTTGGTATTTTTAGTCTTTTTAACGTAATTGTATTATTTTTAAGTGTTCAGTCAGTGAGTGGTATTTGACTTTTACATACATAGATCTTAAATAATAAAAGCACTATTGTCATAATAATAAAAGATTTGAAATTATGATTTTAGGAACTTTGATCTCCCCAAACCCCGCCTAAAATTTCGAAATTTTTCATACCCTTTCTTAGTGAGCACCTATGACCCTAGAGAAAGCTACATACCAAATTTCATTCCAATCCGTTCGGTAGGAAATAATGGTGATTTAATAACTTTGATCTCCCCAAACCCCCCCTCAAAAATTACGATTTTTTAAAACCCTTTCTTAGCGAGCGCATATGGCCCATGATAAAGCTGCATACCAAATTTCATTCCAATCTGTTCGGTAATTTTGGATAAATCGTGATTTAATCACTTTTACCCCCCAAACCCTCTAAAATTTCCAATTTTTTAAAACCCTTTTTTAGTGAACACTTATGGCCAAAGAAAAAGCTACATACCAAATTTCATTCCAATCCGTTCTTTAGTTTTGAAGAAATCGTGATTTAATTACTTTGATCTCCTCAAACCCCCCCCTAAAATGTCGAATCTTTTCAAACCCTTTCTTAATGAGCACCTATGGCCCTAGAGGAAGCTACATACCAAATTTCATTTCAATCCGTTCGGTAGTTTTTGAGAAATCGTGATGAGTGAGTCAAAGTGAGTGAGTGAGTGAGTAGTATTTCACTTTTATATATATAGATATATATTGGTGCACTTACTAGGCATGTATAAACACCTACAGTTTTAAAATTTCGCCAAAAATCGAGCGAAATCGCACGACACGGAATAACATGTAACGACATATCCCGCAATAAATGACTTCGTATAATGAAACGATCTGCCCTACAATAAATCTTAGTCATGAGAGACATATTAATGAAATATTTCAAGATGAAAGATGAATATGAATGCGGGGAAGATGAATGGGTGCAGGCTAATCATCAAGGCCAGGGATGTTGAGTAATGATGGTTTGCTATTATTTTAGTCGGAAATGTTCTCTACCAACATACGGATATTGAAAAATAACCGCTGGTGTAGGGCCGTCGTATTTCCGTTGGTTATGTTATTAAAATTAAATGGATTTTTTTCAATTTGCATTTGTAATTAATCTATTGAGTTGCGAGTCTTTATATAATGAACCTTTTTTTTCTCCATGTGTAAAATTCTGGTACATGTAATATTTGCGTTGGTACATTGTTGCTATATTCTGGTCCTATTATTGGCACTAAACGCAAACAAATGTTTTACTCCACCAAAAAAAATGACTCTGTTACACCATCTGTTGTTACATATAAATAAAACATAAATATAAATATAAATGGACATAAACATAAATATAAACATACATGTTTATAAATATGTTTTTTAAACATAAACGTTTATGTTTATAAACATAAACATAAATATAAATAAAACATCTGGTTTGGATCAAATACTATTCATAATTTTAGGTTGGCCCTACAATAACCCAAAACACATATATTTGAAACCAATTTGAAAATCTCGAATCAGGTAATTATTCTTTACAATTAACAGTTTTTTTTTAGATTAGTTAAAAGCAAAGAAAAGATTTACTGTATTTTTATAAGTCAAACATCTGGTATTGTAATATTATATACGATATTGGCGTGCGAAGCATGCAATTTATTGTGTATTGAAAACACTTCCAATACGGGATTTGGCGTGCGAAGCACGCAATGCATTGTGTATTTAAAATCAGGGCTCTATAACAAGGGCTAAACCGTTTCTTTGATCTCGGCACTGTGCCGCCAGTTTCACTCTGACGTCACCATGCTGATACACGCTAGCTTTTAATTTTTCAGTAATGTGTGAGCAGTCGTTAACTCGCTGTTGTAACTCGATGGAAAGGCTTCAGTAAAATAAAATTTAGATATTCTTAATCGACATAAAGTACGGATTCTAACAGTATAAAAAACTTTTATTTTAACAGGTATTTCGAATTTTAATAATTGAAAATATTTGAGAATTATCACAGACTGACATGAAAAAGTTACTAAGCGAGGAAATTTTTTATTTTTAGGTTACAAACAAACTTCCAGCGGGAAAGTTGTAGCCAATTAATTGATCTAAACTATCCAATTCACCGATTTGTGATTAAATGATTACATCAATATGAAATCGTTTTTAAAATGAGCGCGAGGAGGTGCCGCGCCACGACTCCGGCAGTACAGTTGTTTGATACGGGAATAATAATAGCATGGTGACGTCATAGGCGATCGATACTGGGTCACGGTAAATGATCAAAATGGTATAGCCCTTGTTATAGAGCCCTGATTGAAAATACTCCAAATAAGGGGGTTGGCGTGCGAAGCACGCAATGCATTGAGTATTGAAAACACTCCATATACGGGGGTTGGCGTGCGAAGCACGCAATGCATTGAGTATTGAAAACGCTCCCAAAAAGGGGGTTGGCGTGCGAAGCACGCAATGCATTGTGTATTGAAAAAACTCCCAATACGGGGTTGGCG
>JAGFPH010001201.1:15063-47320 GCA_018207615.1 Philaenus spumarius
TCCTGATTAAATGTATAAATCTAAAAACTTCAGGGCTTAAGGACGTCAACGCTCACCAAAGCGCTCAGGCCTCGGCAATGTTACACTTGAGCAGACTTTATTTTGACAAAGGGAACCTGAAGGAAGCTGTCGAGTTTCATACGGAAGCGATGCGTATAAAAGCACGTCAGGACATATCTAAGGTGTGTACATTTTTGTATTACTGTTGAATACACACATAGACACCCCCTCCACACATGTATAGTTCTATTATTGTTTTTTAATTTACAGTTGAACCAAACTATAACAGTTGTATAAAAATAGTATTTATAAACATGCAATAATAATAAAGTAGTAAAATTGTGTTTACAAATTTTATTGTGTATGAAGAAGACGGCGTTTTTGTTATTTTAAGTATTTAAACAAAGTAAAGAGTACCAATTAATTAAGTATTTATAAATTACGTGTTAGAATTGCATACTAGATTTAGAATGTAAAAGAATGTATTATTTAACATATACCGCGGGACTCTTAAAATAAATGAATAAAAGTTCACTGGGTGCACGATATACAAACAAATTAATAAAGTTTTTACCCAATGTTATTTTTGAAATACAAATTAAAAAAAGATATACAAATTATTTGTAAAAAAGTATAAATTATTAATGTCTTCACATTTATTAAAAAATAAATACATGTATTTTTTAGATGATGCAAAGTCTTGAAATGAGTTCACTTGCTCCGAATGGTTTACACAAGAAAGAGGAACGTTTAATTAGAAGAACGGTAAATCCTGATAATTTGCCGACTTATTCCTCATACGAGAAGTACTTGATAAACAATGTACGTAAGTACCAATTTAAATTACCTTCGTTGTTAGTAAGTAATTTAGATTCACCTCATAAATCTATATTGTTTTCAACGTGTTTCAATTTATTAAGAACGAATCAAGTTTTATTTAATTTTAGTATAAATCAAAATTAAGTGGTTCAATTGACAGAAAGATAAAATGTGTTTATTAGCCTAATATATTAAATTCAGAGATATGGAGACTCCAAAAGAGCAAAATGTATGAAGACTCTTATTATTTATTAATACACTAATTCTCACACACATAAGTTTAATGATCAAAGCGTTTCAACGACAAAGAGTCATCCTCAGTGATAAATCAGCTTCAACTAAAAACTTATAATTCGTTTAGCCTAGGCCTAAGCTACGTATTTATACCCCTCTACAAAAGTGGGCATGGTCTTAGCGTATAAACAACCAATAGGGTTACAATAAAAACAGAAAGTGTAGTACCAAAGTGAATAGGAGAGAGGGGGAGGGTAATATTACAGAATGGTGTTAGATAAGTATGTAACAGTTATAGGATATTATTATAAAATAATAAATCTAAGCAAACTATGTAATAAAGCAATATTAATAATGATAGAAGAAATTTAGCAAATGGATTTATTTTAGTAAACTAGCCGAAAAAAAATAACATATCAAATAACATTTAAGCGAAACTACTTTCTAAGTTAAAAGTAACGGCAAGTAAACTTAAGTTATATGAATATGTATATACTAATAATTTTAAATGTAATAACACAATTATTACAAAATGGGGAGAATACTAACAATGTCAAATAATTAGCATACACTGGTCATATTTTTCTCTCAGTTTCTTTCATCTATTATTTCACGAAAGTGAATTATAACATGTATTTTCAATTAGTTTGGTATTTATTGTCCACTGGCTGCCCGTCAACCGTCCTCTTCCTGGTATTGCTGAATAAATTAAATAAATAAAAAAATAAAAATTCACAGTGAAGAGAGTCTTCTTTTTCCACCGCTAAATCTACAGATTGGTAAATCACAGTCTTAGCTGGATGTTTTCAGATCACCCAGATACGTCTTTAATATGAGAATGCATAGATCGGGGTAGTTTTTATCAGCTTACGTCTAAAATATTTTCTTAAAATTAATAAGTGCCAAATTTCAGCTGTCTAGCTTTAAGGAAAGAATACCAATTAATATATATATTTTTTAAGTGTTATAATTACACTTTCAACCCTTAGCAGCCCGTAACAAAATGTAAAACTGGTTTATTTTGTATATGTATCTTGTAAGAAATAAATGTACATAATTGCAGCTCTCTAGCTTTAAGGAAAGTTTAAAATAGATATTTATTGTTTTTAGGGGTTGTTATCAAATTTTTACCCCTAGGAGCACGTAAGAAAATGTAAAACTCATTTACTTTTTATATGTGTTTTGTAAGAAATAAATGAACAAAATGGCAGCTTTAAGGTAAGTAAACAAACGACATTTATTGTTTTATTGGATGTTTCAACCCTTAAAGCACAAATATTTTTTAAATCCTATCATAGTGCGCCTCTAGTTTCTATGAGCAATACGTGTACCAAATTTCATGTTCCTTGACGGTATTAAATTAATTTTTATAGTTATCAGGGTTGTTGCTAAAAGTTTACTCCTTAGCAAAACGTGGTAAAATGTAAAACTTGTTTATTTTTTTATAAGTATCTTGTAAGACATAAATGTACAAAATTATAGCTTTCTAGCTTTAAGGAAAGTAAAACAAACAATATTTATGGTTTTAGGGTTTGTTTCAATCCTTAAAGGCCAAATATTTTAAAATCCTTTCTTAGTGTGCCTTTAGTTGCATATGGCTAATAAGTGTACAAAATTTCACGTTCCTAGACTGTAGGGTTTTTGTGATATACAATAAACAATATTTATTGTTTTAGGGGTTGTTTCAACCCTTACAGGCCAAATAGTTAAAAATCCTTTCTTAGTAAATTTTATTTTTCTCATCCATCTTGGAAAATTTTGTAAAAAATAAAATGTACGAAATCAATTTGGAAGCAATTGTTTAGGTCAAACACTTTGAAATAAACATTTTTTGTCTCTTGAATTGTTTTCTAAAAACTATTCCTTTTCGAGATATTAGCAACTTCATGTCGAACTATTTCAACACGTTTAGGGCCGCCATTTTGTTTTGGGTGGTCCGATTTTTAATTTCTTTATGTCATTTTCCTAGTCTTAAATATACCTTTAAAATGAGGTATCACATGACCATACTTCCCATTTAAAATTTTGAGTTGCCCACAAAATCCCCCATTTTTAGGGGAGACTCAAATATTCCGATTGCTTCAAAAGATATTTTGGGTTGAGTTAGTATCGTTCCCCAAAGGATATTTGTTTGTTTTAACAAACACAAAAGTTAAGGGGGGGTGGGGAAGTGACTTTATAACCACCCTGTATATAGATTGTTTCGCCTATATATTTTTTGGGACACACTTCACAACTGGTACTATAGATACAGGATTTTTCCTTTACGGGGATACGATCTTTAGGGATGCCTAGTAACTTTCCATAGTTTGTTTCCGATGTAAGAGCCTTACATTTGCGTGTTTTCTGAAGGTTTTTTGCACAATATTTGATAAGGCTGGGAGTATACGTCATTCTTACCCATCTTTATTCCGATTTGTTAAGCTTAATCTCGATGTTTACATTTTTTTGTCGGTGGCTTTCTTTATAATGTTGTCTTTTGTGACGCGTTTTAGTGATTTTAGTTGTTGGCTCATGTATCACTGAGGGTGGACGACTTTTTCGTTGAAATGCATTTGATCATTAAGCGTATGTGTGTGAGAATTTGTGTATTGTTATTATTATTATTCTTAAACTCTTATTATTTGTTTCATACAATCATAAATGTATGTTCACGAAATTAACAAATCCGTACTAGACGAGTCCGTAATAGCAATATTCGTGTCCCAAGATTAAATAAAACCTTTTCAGTACTAATTTGTTTATATCCTGCATATTTGACAAATTTTGAAATCTTGTCACTATTTTCTGAGTTTATAAGGAACCATAGGGTGTTTTAGGGTTTTACCATGTGTTTTAATGATATTTTAAAATGTTTTTAGGTATAGTGTATATAATGGATTAGTATAGAAAATTTTCACAAGCTATTTAAATGATTTATAAGTTATACTTTCTAAAACGCATCCCATCGGAACCATTACAACGAGTGAGAAGTGATTCATTTCAAAGTAGGGACGATTTCCTGCTATAAAAAGAATACAAATAATGTAATTATTGAGAAAATTCATGTATAATCAACATAGGATTGGCCATATATCAGTTGGTATTTCAAAATAAAATAAATACGTAACAAACTAAGCAAAATATTGCACCTTTTGATGAATGAAATGAAAAGTGGAGGAAGCAGCAGTTTTAAGTATGTATTGGAACATTTCGTTGCTTTTGCGTTTCCGAAAAAAAGTAAATTATTATTTTTTTAAAATAAATCTTATAAATATTTGTTAATACTTTTAAGAAAGGTATCAAAGTTTCAAAACTATAATTTTGAATTGCTATTCCATTTGTTGAGATAAAATTTAAAATATAAATAAAATAAATTTTATCAAGAATAGAAATTATAGGATGAAGTAATTAAATCTTAGACTAAGTTTTTTTTAACATTTGTGTATTAATTATTAAAATTCATAAAATAATTAACACTAGGTTAAATTTTTCATAAAAAGGAAAAAACTAAAATTGTATTTATATTTAAGTAAATTTAATTACAAAAAAATATTTAAAGAAAGTTATTAAAATATTATAGTAAACAATGTTCTATCCGTTGGGGATAATAAGCCGAAATATTTGATAGAAGCTGCTACTATAATAGTTTGTTTAGAATCTAATAAGGTCAATCTTTTTTTTCTAATCTAATACCATGATTTAATTTTTTTATTTCCTTAAGTAACTCTAGAAATATCTCTATTAAATTTTAATATATGAATATTTTATGTATGCATTTTTAATTCAGAGCAATAGTAGTTCCCCTTTTGACAATTATTAAAAAAAATAGCAAAATGTATAATGTTAAGAGGAATAAGTGTCATTGAAATGTAATAAGTTCTTTGTTACTAATGCATTAACAAGTTGTTGGAATAGCAGGAAAAATGTGGTAGGTGTTGACTTCATAATTCTGTCGACGTAACTTGAACCTGATTGTATCTGTTAAAATAGAAGAATTGCTTTAGTTCCAGGTAAAACCGTTTTATTTCTTTATAACCCTTTCCAAAAATGAAAGTGTTAATTGAAGGAAGGCAGTTTAAATTAATTTAATAAGAATACTAATCTAGATATTTTATTTAGTCAGAACTTATTAGAAATTTATGTAAACATAAACTGTCATGCTGGCAAATCCATGTCGATTTATACAGGTTGACAAATTTAACCTGTTCATATTGAGCTAAGACAAATGCATATAAGAGTTTGTTACAGATTTTGTTTTGGCCCTTTATACTCCTGCCTTAAAAATTTGCAATTAATTTAAATTTGTGTAAATCAGTAAAGAACTGTTTGCAGAAAACATTAACCTTACATTTTCCTAACAAGATATAATGTCTCATTTACATTCGGTCACTGCCACTTCTTCTCGCTCTGCAGTTTTAATACCCTACTTACTTCCGAGATATGATTAGAGGCAGTAAGTGTTAACATTCTGCTTACAATTTCCGTATATCCCAGTTCAATTTTGACCTCGAGCAATGGAACCACTTACACTCCCGTGGATGATTCTTTGCTTTCATTAGCAAAAACTTCCGACGAATTGAGTACCGGGAAGTGGAATTAGCAGGAAGAGTGTCATTGCGAGTTAGGGGTTTACATACTAGAGCTGCGGGCGTAGTGAAACTGCCCCGACATTTTGGGTACTTTTGAAACTGCCCCGCTCTAAAGAGGATTAGGAAGGGTCGCCTCGCAATGCTAGAAATGTTGAAATTGCCCCGGCCAGGTAGTCGCTACGGACTGGGGGAAAAAGGGAATTACTTTTGTCCCTGCGTACTGTCAGTGACCTGCATTTTTCTAAAACCAAACCAACCTAACCTAACCTAACCTATCGGGTCGTGCGATTGGGGCAATTTCAGCATTTCTGGTCTGGCGAGGTGACCCTTTTTGATCCTCTTTAATGAGCGGTGCAGTTTCATCATTTCAAACGTACCGAAAATATCGGGGCAGTTTCATCGTCCCCAGAGCTGCTTACTTCCACGAAAATTGGCTGAATGTAAACGGAGTATAATAAGTGTTTAAACGGTACAGTTCATGCCTTTTTCACAACTTTAATAGACTATTTTAAATAATGAAGTTAACAATTTTGCAATTAGAATCATTTTTCTTTAAACTTTATTATTTATTTCCAAACAAATACAATTATATTCATACGTATATTTTCATCTCAACAAACTTAAAAGATGTATATTGATTAAACGAAAGGAAACTTCACTGTACCTGGGTAGATATGCATTTTTCATTTTGCTGTAGTTCCATTGAAGGAAACTTTTATAAAAAGAACTGAGTTTAGTTACAATTCCAATGTACTACTTTCAATACTGTGATTAAAATTTACAACGGGGACAATACAAACTTTGCAAATTAACCCAGTAGAGGCTTACAGCTGATCGTCCATTTCTTATCGAATAAATTTCTGAAAGTAAAAATCAGGTTAACTTAAGACTGGTTGTCTTTGGTTATTCGCATGTTTGTGCGTTCAGGCGGATCTTAATGCAACTACGCATATCTTAACGTTGGCTACTATAGCCCGTCTCAACTTAAGTTGAGGCAAGGAGGGTGGGTAATTAGGGTCGGCCTCAAGTCATAAAACCAACCCTTATTAATGCCGCCTGAGTTAACCTGTAGGACACTCTAGTATAAAATTGCAATTCAGTATGTCTTAAGTCAAAATGAAAAAAACGATATCATATTTCGTTTCATGATATTTTCCAGATAATTTTGATACCAAATTTGATTACATTTGACCAACTTTGAGCTGTACTAGCATTATAAACTTTCTTAGTTGAATCAACATTACTAATACGGTTTACAACAATAAAGCCACAAAAATGTACTAGAGAAGTTCATATTTAAATCTATACTAATATTATAAAGAGGTAAAGTTTGTTTTTTTGTTTTTTTGTTTTGTTTGTATGTATTGGGTAATCTCTGGAATTACTGAACCGATTGAAAAAATAGTTTTACTAATAAAAAGCTACACTATCCCTGAGTAACATAGGCTATAATTAATTTCGATAAAAACCTTTTTTATTTCAATATTTGTAAATTTAGTCTTCTAATCCCAATGGAACCTTCTACAAACATATGTTATGTTTTATTTATAATAAAGGTGTTGGATTAATAATAACCTCAAAACTAAGATGGTAAATAATGATAAATATTCAAATCAAATTATTTCTTATATTTGATAACAGCTGTTATAATAATTGTTAAAAGAACCAGCTAGGCTCAGGTCTACAATTTAAAACCCTAACCTAAAAGCTAGAAATACAAAAATAATTGCTTCAAATTTTGAAATCAGCTGTTAATTGGAGCAAACAGCTATATTATCTGTTTTTTTTTTATTCAATTAGTTGCTATGGTAATAAATGTAAATACATTTTGTGTTGGTTTATTATTCTATGCCTAACCTAAGAATTTTCCCGACTAAATTTACAAATATTGAAATAAAAAAAGGCTTTTATCGAAATGAATTATAGCCTATGTTACTCAGGGATAGTGTAGCTTATTATTAGTAAAACTATTTTTTCAATCGGTTCAGTAATGCCAGAGATTACCCCCTACATACAAACAAAAAAACAAAAAACAAACTTTACCTCTTTATAATATTAGTATAGATTTAAATATGAACTTCTCTAGTACATTTTTGTGGCTTTATTGTTGTAAACCATATTAGTAATGTTACTTCAACTAAGAAAGTTTATAATGCTAGTACAGCTCAAAGTTGGCCAAATGTAATCAAATTTGGTATCAAAATTATCTGGAAAACATCATGAAACGAAATATGATATTGTTTTTTCATTTTGACTTAAGACATACTGAATTGCAATTTTATACTAGAGTGTCCTACAGGTTCACTCAGGCGGCATTAATAAGGGTAGGTTTTATGACAGTTGAGGCCGACCCTAATTACCCACTCTCCTTGCCTCAACTTAAGTTGAGACGGGCTATAGACGGCGCTTACTTCTGGTAGATAAATGAAATTGTCTTACAACTATAAATGTAATAAAGCAACATTGTGGGTAGGCACTAGAGTTGCATTGGAAATAATTAATACATTTATTTTAATTTTACTATACGCCCATTAAAGTAATGTCCATTTTCAGAGCAGCAGATTAATTGATCGATGGTTTCGGGAAACATATCTGTCAAAGTTAAATCATCCTGCAACGTTCATGAAATATGGTATGTCTTTTCTTCCAAAATAATTATATAATTGTATCCTTTAAAGGTTTAAGAAGTATTATAAATAAATAATATACTAAATTCTAATGAAGTACAGTTTAAAGAGTTAACTCTGTAAATATAGTTGTTCAGTAAATTGAAACATAGAAAACATAAATGGTAATCTGATAACAGTACACTACATTGGTTCTATGCACTCGTGGTTATAAAAATGTAATCTAGTAATAAGTGCAGCTGCAATATAACGTGTATGATTAAATAAATCATGTTTTTTGATTATTATTATCATCGTAGTACTGATGAGAAAATACATTTTCATTAGGTTTTGATAGTCAATAAATCGGCTGTAGTTTTGTTTCTCTGGATCGAACATTGAACTATAAACAAACTGTGCGATCAACTATAAACATTGATAAATTGTAAAAAATTTTGTACAATTAAAAACCACCCTTTGTAAGGAAGTAACATTTTAGATTCTTGTATAATTAATAAAATAACGTCTTTTGTTAATTGCTTGAGGTTAATTTATTTCATAATAACTCAAGAATTTTTTGGTTTTATCTATAGATACAAAATTTACTTCCTAAGATTATGTATAAAAGATTGAAAACATTTTTGATTAGGTTTACAAAACGTTCACGATAAACAATTATTTTTCTGTTTATTGAATTATCAATTGTTAACACTGTCAAAATTTAGAGTCAACATAATTTCCTTCAATCTAATTTTATTTAGTTATTTCTTCAAATATGTATTTATTTCTTTACAGCTATTTAAAATATTATGTTTATAATAATAATAGAGTTTTTAAATTATGTAATTTTAAATAACCAAATTATTAATAAATAAATTATTTAAAATGTAAATTGATATAATTATACAGTAATGATGTGTTAGTAATATTACCAATACAATTTACAATAGTTTATTATTATGATAATTATTATTAACATTATCTTAAAGTATTAAGATATTGATATATCATTAAGATATTGTTATTTGTCATAACAAAACAAATTACTAAAAATAAATAAATAAAATGTAATACAAATATAAATTAAATAATTTTAACATACAGTACAACAAAATAAATAAACTAAATCATACCCCAAACTTTGCACACCTTACGACGCCAGGAAGACCATAACGAAATAGGTCAATAGAACCCCAGAAAGGAAAATATTGCTGCAGTCTAATAGTAAATGTAAGTTCAGGTGGAATTTCTATTAAATCAATAAGCAGCTGTTTGAAGTACGTAAAATGTAAAGTACAGTAAAATGTTAAACTCACACATTTATTTATTTAAGTTACTCTCTCTAAAACAATCCTAAAAATTACAGACCAATAATCACTAATGACGACGGTGTAATAAACAGTTTATGAAGAAAGCGGTTGATCTAACATTAAAAACAACCAGTACGGCCCCATGAAACACAAGCAAAGGGTCCATCAAACACTCAACCACATTTCTGCTGAATTGTATTAGCAAAACATACCCCCTTATATTAATTAAACGATAAATCGTCGAAAAATTGTTAATTTAAACACGTTCCCAACCATACCTACAGAAATACTGACCTTAATTTATCTCCTCCATATCTCCAAAACTATTGATCGCACCAAAAAATCGTATAAAACTATTTTTGTAGAAAATTTAACGTATTTTAAAAACTTATCGAACAAATTAATTTATGAAGTGAAGGAATTACGAGATATACGTAAAAAAACTTAGAAAACACGCAGTTTTTACACATTCCACCCCTCCCACCCCAAATCCGACGCTATTTCAGGGAAGACTTTTTATCACATTTAGAGCAAATTGTAATGAACAACGTCCAACAATCAGACGCATACAGTCTGATTTATTTTGATCCAACTCATATTGTTTACTTTTTATGTTTTTATTAATTTTATTTCACTCTTAATTAATTATTTATATTATTTTAATGTTATTAAAATATTTCTACTAAAATTTGTTATTTTGGATTCCCCAGTTTGAGTAGTTTTTGGTTTAATTTTACTGTACTAAAAGTTTGATAAAATAACAGTGAATAGTACCGTAAAGAAAATATAAAAGTAACAAGTAAATATGAAGGTAATTTAATGTACTTATAAACGCAGTTACGAATGACGCATGTGCGAAGCAGCTACGCATTCGTACACAATTCTATGAAAACGTAAGACCTAAACGAAAAATACAACGGTGAGTTACTTAGTAAAACAAAATTTGTTGCGTCATCCTCAGCTTTGTAAGGTTAGTTATAAAACTTGCTTTTCAACACGTTGTCCATTATTTGCTCTTTATCTTTAACAATTTAGGCACTTAAGCAGCAATGGAGTAACATTTTAATAAAATAATTTTTTTCTCGTATTTATACCTAGTAAAATATATTCAGATTGCTGTATTAGAAAATATAGACTTTTCATCATATTGAAGTTATAAAAACAAATCTCATGATTTATATTTTTTCCTATTTAGGTAATTTTCTTGTAGATTCCGGCAGATATAAAGAAGCTGTGAATATTTACTTGGACGCCTATCAATTAGGTGTAGACCAGTACAACGTAGTTAACAGTGCCGCATCAGCCTTGAGGTACGCAGATAGGTTCGAAGAGGCTGAAATATTTTACAGGAAGGCGGTATCAATTAAACCACATGTAAGCTAGAACTTTGGGTATTGTCAAATCTAAATATCTAGATTTTTTGTTCACTACATTTTTGTTGATATTTACTTTTGTTTGTTTTAGGATGCCTCAAGTCTCAGTAACCTAGGAGCTATTCTCCACCTGATAGGCACAAAGATGGCGTCCCCAACATACGGTAAGATGTACTTCAAGGAAGCGGATTCATGTTATAGAGAGGCGTTGAAAATCAACCCTGAAGATGACACTGCACTAGTTAATTTAAGTAAACTCAGGAATTACATAAAACATAGAATTTCGTGATATCAAATATTTAGATTTTAACAAAAACTATTAAGATTTTCGAATAAGAAGAAAGCTTAATTTAAAATGCAAACGGTAGAGTGAACAATTAAAGAACACTGACACAAACTAAAAGTATGAAATTAACTATATATTCAGGTAACTGTGCTCCTCACAGAACGTAATACTGGGATTAGATAAAACATTTAATGCGAGCTAATTAATTTTATACAAATTATAACAATACATACTAACTTTTTAACTTTGTAAATAAAATAAACAACAAAGCACATAAAAGAAACAAGTCAAATCAAATATTTACTATACTGTTAATATTTAAACAACAGTAAGTTCACATAGCTATGCATTTTGTTTGTATCAAATAAGTTTGACATTGCTGAACTCAGTAATTAAGTACTACTACAGTTCGTACTAACCTTAGTTATAAAGTTACAACCAGACCCTGACAAATAAATACGATGGAACAAGAAATTAGTATGTATGTCAGAAATTAGAAATCAGTGTGTCTCCCATTACTCTACATAAAATTACTTTGGTGTGATATAATTACGACGTTCTATCCACATAACGTTTTCCAATGCACTAATCGGATCCATAGATTCACCATAAGTCAACACCATGTTTAAAAACGGTTTTTAATGGTTATGGGGAACGTTGAAACCATAAGACTGAAATAAAATAACCCGTAAACATTATAGACGGTTAAGATGTGAAATAATTATTCAATACTTACAATATGAGGCACTAAGCTCATTAGAAAGTAAATTAGGTGATTATTGTTGAATTTATATAAGTCCATACATATATAAAATAATGTTTATAAAACTCTTTTGTAAATTTCATTTTACAAATTAAATACCAATATTTCGTATTGCATACGAAAGATGTTTTTTTCTCATAAATACCAAGAATTCTACAGTTATTTTGTTTTAAATTGTATAACACAATAACACCAAACAACATGGACTGGCAATTGAGTAATTCATGAGTATTGTGTAAATGTTGTAATTAATATTTTATGAGTTACAAATTAGAATCCAATGTAATTGCTTGTTTTAATTATACTATCACACTATCCTTATAGACATTTATAGTTATAACGTACAAAGGTCAAAGTAGAAGCTACCACGCTTTCTTTGGTATTTTATAAACTCTAAACTATATTATTGGTAGGTGACAGTCCAAGCTAATGGAAAATAAACATGACAAGTAAATCAAACTATAAACGAGAGTCTGACACAAAGTAAACAAGTTTTATTTACTTTCTGTAAACAAAAATTCGTGCCTTTTTAATTATATGTTTTAATTTGTTTTATAAAATGTATATTTTGTATTTTGAGTTTAGGAAATTTAAAAAATTGTTTCAATAATAATTGTATTATTATTTTTACAAGATGAGTGGTATAATCGATTGTAATTAATGTTTTATTTAGTTTAACCTAGCGTTTATAAAAATAAAAAAAATATACCAGCTACAATTTTTATTTATTAATTGATTTATATCCATCAAAAATTAAACAGGAGAAACAAATTTCTTAATACAAACCGTAGTAAATTAAAAACTAAGGTGTTTATGGATCATAGACAACACAAAAATGATAATGAAATGAAAGAATGTATTAAACAACCATAATAATACAAATGTAAATGTTTTGTTATAAATTAAATAACAATCAAACATGGCAAACCCAGAGCTGAATAAAAAAGAACCAGAGTATTCTGTATTACAGAGAGCAACAACTGTCTGTATTGTTCTAATCTAAAGCTACACGATTGGAACACAAGCATTTCTACAGACTTGTTTAAAAATACCAGGAGTATTATGAGTATTTATTAACATTATTTCCAGAGCAGTTATGGGAATACAATTTTCTACCTGTATGTAATATTGAAGCAGTTGAATAGAACCATTGATAGGACGATTCTTGTTTTGCTAGGTATGTAGTTACTTTGTATGTGTATATTTCTACCTATTGATCAACCAGTCTAATTGTGTGCAATAAGGCGTACACAATTTAAATAGCATTGAATCATTGTATGATATTGGACTTTTCATGCATAGTTTAACACTCTGATTAATTATTGAGTATTTAAATGACTGTTAATAGGTCGCACCTGCAACAATAATCTTTAAGAACATATTTATCTTAGCTCTTATATATTTGTTAGTATTTTTGTACACATAACATTTATTTTGATTAAGAGCTATTATCATTTAAAACTTACTGCATTGTTAACCAGCTTAGGTTGTTAGAAACATAACTGGAAATCATATTGTTTTCTAAAACAATCATTACAATAACCACTCACTGCTAGATATTCAAAACGTATTGATTAAAAACAGACTATTGTGTTCTTTTGTGTTGGCTGTATTCTGTGAATGTATTGAGACTCGTTCAACCATAGCTTTCAGATGATAATATCTGATATGAAGTGAGCATTGTGTCACATAAATAGAAATTGAATACAATGACAAAACTCAAGTTAAGTTTCTTCTATATTATCAGTTTTTTATTATAACTTTGCACAATTGAAATTTGCTCCTTGGTTTTCACAATAAATTGGGAAATTCAATGAATTAAATAGAGTAAACATTTCCCTACAATATACTTGTGATATTAAAGAGATCGGTATTAAGGTGTTGGTTGTAACAACGATCAACAAAAATTGGTTTTGAAAGAAACTAATACTTATGTTTATCATTTGTTATTTAATTAACTAATTTAAACAAGTAATCCTCCGCAGTAAAGTTTAATTATTTATCAAGCCTTGGCATTAAATCGATTCATCCTCAATTACATTCGACTTCATGAATATAAAATGCTTTTCAATCAGTGTCAAACGAGATGAGCTAAAAAAACATTTTATGACAAAGGTTCTAAAGTACCACATTATTTTAATTTTTTCAAAGCAATAGTTGTATCCGAAAGTGAATAATTTTAATGTTAGTTTTTGTACAATCTGTAAAAAAAATTTGTTTATAGTTTTTCCTACTTTAAGATGTACACTTGCTTCAAACTTTAACACATTACAAAATTGAATTAATGTTTACAGTAATGTTTTGTAAATGTTCTACACCTACTTGTTAACAATCCTGTACTTGTTGGAGGTACAGTATTACACAAACCTACAGCAGAGTGTTAGTTAACACAATAACGATCATAACTGAAGAAACGTTGTTAGGTATTTTCTGAAATAATTGTTTACCTTGAAATTCCCCCGTTTACAGTAACATAGAAAGTGTTACACAAATTATTTATAATTCTAAATACACTCGTTAGATCAATATACAGAGACACATAAAGTACGTTTAGTAAAAGGAAAACAGTTACTTGGTAGACATTTAAATATCATTGTATTTAATTAGTTTCTGTTTCTATTCCAAAAACAATAAAATATTTATAAGCAGCAAAACGACTCTGAAAGGCTTTTAAGATTGTTTCGGTATACAAATTTATGTTTTTCAACTTATATACTTACAAAATCTATAACTGAGAATTATTATTAAAACATGAATTTCAATTAGAAAATCGTAGCTTTAAAAAAATTGCGACGTTTTAATTGCAATCTTTTACTTCATTCAGAAAAGAACATTTTTATGTCCATATTTGATGGAGCATATCATATTATAAATTAGTTTTTATTTCCTTAATAATAAAAAAAGGGGGAAATAATATATAAGTGAATAAATAAAATATGACATCTCCCTAAAGAATTACCACAATAATGTTATATCCGTTATGCATTTTTCAGCGATTCTTCTATTCATCTGTAAATATGTAACCTACAAGTAAGTATGTAGATAAAATAAAACCTGAACACAAAATCTCACAATAAATTCGTTTACAATAAGTAAATATGTGCAATATTTTTAATATGAAAATTTTAGTACAATAATGGATTACATTTAAATACTAATAGTAATTTTTTCAACAATATCTTAAAAAAACTAATATTTAAATAAAAACTAAATTTTAGTAAATCATCTTTTAATATATCTTGATAACCGTATTAATAAATGTTTAATAATATTGATTTTTGTAAGTGCTGGAACATATTCAGGTAAAAAAATATAAAATACCATCATAATCTCTTTAAATTTTCTCAATATTGTGTCAAAAGGTTTGCAATAGGTATCTAGTAAATATTCGGGAAGGCGAAAAGTGGCTAATGTCAACAGCTTGCCACACGCGTACATTAATGAGTCAGAGCAATAACCAATAATGTATTTTTTAAATTATATACTATATGTCCAGGTTGTACCTTTTACAGATCTGTGTGATGTGTTTCTTAGTTTGCTATACTAAACATAAATTAGGTAAACTTTAATATTAAATTGACATTTTGTTATTATTTATATTAAGCTATGTTTGTAAGCTGTAGGCAGTATGTCCCGTAACTCTCTGGAACCGCTTCATATAATTAATTGTACCTAAATTAAAAAGATAAAGATATGTAAACTAAGGTCCACACACATTTAATTTCTTATTTAGGACCCATTTTAGTAAACCATTATCTTTAAAAGTAGATAAGATAATGAGTTCAAATTTGTTAAACATATTTCTTACGACATATTTACCAGGATGCAAACTCTAACAGTTATACCCGGACACTCAAAATATCATAAAAAGTTATCTTTACTACCAATTACAAGAGCAAACAGGTTGTAACACTATTTTAACTTATAACTGTAGCTGGAATTAAAAATATATTTTTTTCGGCGACTCTTTGTTCTATTTAATCATGTTTACTCATTTTAATCAATAAGTATTTATTAAATTTTATAGTAAATAGGGGCAACAAGTTCATTCTATTTACAAAAATCGCTCGAAATCATAACCATCAACAAAATTGCACAACCTAAATCATCAAGCATTGCCCACCGAACTCGTTCAGAAGCTGAAACATCCTCTCGCATAATTGCAGCTTTCTCAGATATTTGGGCAACCAGGTCCACCTTCTAAGTTGGTTCTGAAAACAATTTGTTTCATGTTGCCCCAAGGAAAGAAGTGCCATTGTGAGAGGTCCGGAGATCGGAGAGGCCAGCTTATTTATAATCCACGCTAAATCCATTGTTATATGTTGGATATACTTGACTTTTACAGTTACACACTAAATATAAATTAACTGTATTTTTATAAAGGGTGATTCAAGAAGAAACGGATAAACTTCCAGGACGTCTTCTACTAGTGAAAATACGATACAAGTTCATATAAATATAATGCTTCGTTTCCAGCTATCCGCCATTTTTTATTTGCAAAATACCTAATATCTTTGGTTATCATAAATATTATACCAACGCAGGTTTTAGATACGTATATCGTATGAAATCTTTTATCCATGTACAAAACCAAAACTTTTCATATATTTTCAAAAAGTCATCCGTTTAAAATTGTTAATGTAAAATATCTCAAATTACTAACTTTAAAAAAAAAAGAAACGAACGAAAAACCTTTTTTAATTACAAACATAACAAGCTTTTTACTATTTATGTAGCCTAAAAAAATAGTTACTAGATAAACACTTACTATTTTTTATAACTTCCGAACCTATATATAATATGAACGTTTTTCTTTATTTTCATTAGTAGAACATTAGTTTTGAAAGTTTTTCCATTTCATCCTGTGTATATAGTTTATTATAATGTTATTATAAGAAGGAATACATAAACAATAAACATAATTGTTAATAATAATTAAATACATTATTTTAAATTATTACATAATTTTTTTAAATAATTTTAACACATATAAAAAGTATATAAATTGGAGCGATCTGTGAGTAATTTTTAGAGTAATGGAATAAGTAATTAGGCGGTGGCGGTGGGATTAAAATGTAATTATATTACATTAATGATTTCTAGTGCCGTTATGTGATTAAATTTATCTTAATTTGTTTACTGTACTTGAATTGATTTATTTTCAGTCAGCAATGCTACTGTTCTCAGGATCATAATTTAACAAATAAATCGTATGATAAAAAATTGCTCTTTTTAATGCGATTTTTTGAAGATTTATTTATATTTTCGGTTAAGACAATGGTTGATTCTTCAACTGGAATATTAAGGGTCGGCTCTAGTAAAACAGAAAGCAACCTGCGACTCCCTATAGAGGCGGTAGGTTACGCGGACATTGCTCATCCTAAATCCATTTAAAACCAGCAATTATTCAAATAGCGTTTTTAAAAAAATACCAAACTCTTGGGGACAAAATTCTTCATACGAATGGCTTGGTAATTTTTCGCTATAATTAATAGTTACAACGTAAAAAATATTTAAAATCACCCTATAGCGGCGGTAGGTTACACGGACATTGATCAGCCTAAATCCATTTAAAACCCGCAATTGTTCAGATAGCGTTTTAAAAAAAATACCGAAATCTTGGGGACGAAATTCTTCAGGCGAATGGCTTGGTAGTTTTTCGCTATAATTAATAGTGACAACATAACAAAATATTAAAAATCAATGTTTTAAATTGTTAATAAATATTAAACAAAATATTTTTCTTAGTTTTAAAAAAGCCATTTGCATGCATATTGACCATGGCTTTAAAATGACATATCGTTTATAATTTTCCGATCAAAAATAAAGGAAAAATTTGGATTTTAATTTAACATTGGTCTTATGGAGTGTCAGCCAACATGGCCGACAGCTAGAGCCGACCCTTAAAATACTTTTTCAGACTATTGAATCATTCCATTGTTTTTCACCTCTAAGACACTATTCTGTTATAAAGCACATATGTTTTTAGAAATAATGATACATGGTTTACTATTGCAACAATAAAATGTACTGCTCGTAGGAAAAGTGGACATTCAATGTATTGTTTATGGATTTGCTATATTTTATAATTTGTATTTATACACTTAAGTTAATTAGTGCCATGATCAAAGTAAGTCAACATATACGCAATAGTAGATTGCTAGGTATTAAGCCAGGTAATACAACTATAGGCCTAATGTATTTATGATTTTATTAATTAGGTGGCCAAACTGAAATATTAAATAAATATACTATATTACGGTGAAACTAGTTTCTTTAGAAGAAAAAACAAAAATTGATTTTATTATAACTATACAAAACATTTAGGAAATATCCTGTCATATTAAATGTAACGGGTGTCCCACGAAGAGGTCCCTATTTTTGAATTAATATATTAGATGCACCGAACACTCTACGAACCTGAAACTCAACAGTCCTAACATACACATATGTAAAAGAAATACACCTGAGTATCTTCAGTTAATTCTGACACATTAGGACATAATGGCGGGATATCAAAGAAATAGTACCTTTTCGTTAAAATAGTTTTATTTGCTTAAGTGTTACAACATAATTATTGAATTTTAACGATGTTACTAAGCACTAAACAACGTTAGGGAATTAAAGATATAAGTAACTCATAAATAAATTAAATCTATTTGATCCATAAACCTTATTCAAACTGATGTCCATCGATCGCAATGCACTGATGACAACGAAATAGAAAACAGTCATACGCTTTGCTGAACAACTCTCGAGGTATCAACAACAGTTCCTCTTCGATCAACCTCATTAGTTCATTGTCTGTCGCAATGTTATGACAATAAACCTTCTCCTTCAAAAAGCCCCACATAAAAAAGTCACAAACAGTCAAGTCTGGAGACCTTGGGGGCCAGTTCATGAAGCTGCTGCCACGACCTATCTAACGGTTAGGAAGATTTTGGTCCAAAACTGCTTTGGCCACATTAGCATAATGCGGAGGAGCTCCATCCTGTTGGAAAAAACGTCTTTCAGGCTGAGAAAGATGAGGAACTATGTGATTGCTTAAAACTGATGCATACCTTTCTCCAGTCATTGTTTGTCGGGATATGTCATACGACAAAACACCATCCTTGGTAACAGCAGCCCAAACTGTTATACCTGTTGATTTTATTTTCTCTTCTTGTAAGATATGTGGATTTTTTGTGTTATAGTAATGACAATTATGCCTGTTTACAGTTCCTGCTCGATAAAATGTCGCTTCATCTGAAAACACGATTCCTTCATGCCATTTGCTATCTACGTCAGTCTTTTCAATCATTTTCGAAAAAAATTCCAATCGTCTGTCAGGATCATCTTCAAGCAGTCCGTGAACTAAATGAGTTTTATAATGTTTATTTTGTTCTTTTTGGCATACCTTTGGACATATAACTTCGGTATCCCTGTAGCAGATTCCACCTTTCTTACTGAATTAGGCGTATTTGGAGATTCCATGAAAGCAGCACGTACGATTTCTTCATTTTCTATGTTGGAGGATCTATGGTATTTTTTTTGTATTGACCCCGTTTCTAGTAGGATAGTCTTCCACTTACCAATAGATTTCCTTGACGGTGGAACTACACCTGGGTACCTTTCCCTAAAACACCTTATTGCTTCATAATCATTTTCAAAGGCAATAACCCAGGAACAACATTTCACTTTTTGCTCAGTTGAAAACGGCATGGTACATAAGACACTTTACAATGCAACTTAATAACAAATGCCAATGTTTATTACCAAATATGTTCATTATTGTGGATACACACAGTCAGTTGATAGATTTAAACTAGTCCAAACAGCTGCAGCTGTTCCTATTCTAAATAAAAGTAGATTTACCCTTAAAATACGATTGCTGATTTTGTTGTTTTTTTGTTTTTCCGCCATTTTGTTTGGATCAGCCAGAATTAACTGATACTCAGCGGTATTTCTTTTACATATGTGTTAGTCATGACTGTAGAATTTCAAGTCTGTATCGCGCTCTATACGTCTGTCATATCAATTCAAAAATAGGGACCTCTTCGTGGGACACCCGGTATATTAAAGTTGTGTAGAGGTTTAAAATGCCCAATTATAAACTGTAATGTTGAATAACTGATTGACCTGATAATATGCTTACATAATATTTAAGTCGTCTGGTAAGTATTACTTGTGTAACTTGTCATTCCGCATCATTAAAGTTGTATTTAATATCGGGCACGATCACAAACCTTTAATTAACATATTATTTAGGAAGTACGTTGTTATACTGCTGTGTCATTGGGAAGTGTTGTTTATTTTCTATCAGCACAAATTGAACGTAAAATTTCATAAATGACTGAATTATAAGTCATAGGTTAAAAAGGTTCTATTAGTAACAATACATTTTAATGCTATTAAACGGTATTGAGTTTAAGTTTGAATTGCTATTTTACAAAATATAAACACTTATTTATTTTAAACTGGTTATAGTTCTAAATTATTTTATACTATTAAAATCAGATGACATGCTTCCATAAACAAAACATAATCTAATTATTGTGATAGCTCCAAGATAACCAACATTAATTTGAAATAAAATAATAATCAAATATTAAAGTGTCATAATATGATTTCCTGTCTAAAACTAATGCATAGTTTACAAACCAGTAATAAGTCAGTTGTACTGCATTATCACCTGTAATATGAATTTACAAATTCCAAGTGTGTTTGGACAAACAATAGGTGGAACAACATGACTATATCCCCTGAATAATCCTGAATCAAATGACAATACAATACTAGAGATGCCATTGTCTGCAATATTCCCTAAGGTGCGAGATACCCGCAAGCTACATGCACTACATTTAGATTGGATAATAACATCATCTGGACAATGGTTGTAGTTTCTATATTGTTAAATACAAAACGTACTGCCACGACTTTCTACTATATTCATACAGAAAATAAACACAATAAAAACTGTTATACTACCAAACAGTAAATTAAATAACTTATAACTCCTCTTGCTACATTTGCTTTGTTATTTTAAGTTGATATCACTAAACACATAGGCATCTCATATAATGGCTATCTTCTGTTTTAGAACAAGTCAGAGTATATTTAAATTTAGTTAATTTTGTTAGATCAAAAGTTTGTTTATTGTGGTTGCGTTTATTTAATTATCAAATGCAAATAAACGCCTTACACTATATTCACTGGTTTCACTATTTCACTTCAAAATAAAATATGCAAATATAAGGAAGGCTATTCTAATGGAAATGCAAATTCTAATGGAATGTCTATCCTTATCATTCTGTTTAATGCATTTTTTATTTACTATTTCAGTCTTTAATAGGCACTTTTATAATGTAAAATGTGTAGACTTATTGATTCGACAAATGAAAGTGCTTATTATTTTATTATTATTATTTTATCGACATGCACAGAGACTTTTAGTAGTTTTAGTAAATATTTTAAGAACTTTATTTAAATATTTAAGTTTCCGTAAAGTTAAATATTGTCCACTAATTTCTGTAAAATACAAAATGCGTTTAAATTTATTTGATGATACATTTTTAAGAACTTACCCTGGGGATAAGGTCATATATTTTCAAGTATTAATAATAGTAAACAACAATTGATCAACATAGCCTATATTATCTTTATAGTATTTATACTTGCAGTCCATTACACAAAGTTAGTGCGGCTTTAATATCAATAAGGATATATTGAACCCTATTTTGAATATCAAAATATGTACTTGGTTGAACAATAATATATTAGACTAACAGATATTGGAAAAGTATATTTACAAGTTTCATTCAACGCACTAGTCCAATCTGTTACAGCTAGAACTTACAACACAGATAGGACTAGTTAAACATATTATATATTATTTTATTAATACAAAAACTGAATATATAACATCAAAATGATGCTAAAATTAATATTGACGCAACTATTAAGGAATATATTTCAGCTTATTAATATAATACTGAATAGTTTAAAGAAAAGATAAGAAAAAAAGTGTGCACAAAATATCACGCCCGTTCTTTAACGTAATTAACATTGTTCGCCTTTGTAGCATCTTAAATAAAAAAAAACTTCATTATTGGTGCTAATGGAGATGCGTCATGAATATTAATTTATACACTACTTTAGCTCTGCCCTCTCCAATTGCATTCGGCAAACATTTTATTATAAACGTATCGTGCTTTATTATAAAGAGTTTAAAGTGCTTTATTTATGGGTATAAACTTATATTTTTAGAATTATGGGTTAATTAGATTCTAAATATTCTTGAAAATATTTTGAATATCTATTTCCATTGCTACTGCAGCTAAAATTGTTTAGGAAGTATACACTTTAGATCCACCTTCAGTCCCCGGACAATGTCATACAGATTTTTGTCCTTTTTTCCTTCCTTAAATAATAATATATATATATATATATATATAAAAAAATACACTTTAGGTCATCCAAACTTTTGTGAAAAAGGTTTTAGAAATAAGTTTATCATGTTTATCACATTTATTTTTATTAATAAAGAATAAAGAGGTATTAAGAACTAGAAATTTCTGTTCGTTTCGCTCTTAACATAAAACACATCTTTATCGAGAAATAGAAAAAATGAAGTTAATCAATCACGATAGTCATCTTCAAAAAGTGGAAAATAAAGAAAATTTTTTCATCGTTGCGGACAAACAAGTTGCAAGACAAAATATGTCATACTTAAATTAGTTGTACAGCGTCAATGCTTATGTGTCATGTGTAATTTAAAACTTTCTGTTTCAATAACTGTGTAAAAGTAATAAGGTCAGTGATCAGTAATGTTACAATTTTCGATAATTCAAAGTAATTCGATCTAATTTATTTAAGTATAAGAGGTAAAAACATATTTTTTTAAAGCTGATTTTGGATTATAAATTTAGGAGGTATGGAACCTCTGAAAGTAATAGATGCAGATTTAAAATTAAAACAGATTTTACAAAAGTAAATTGTGAAAACATATTGAAATAAATATGACAGTAAATATATTTGGAAATATCGAATTTATATCAAGGAGAATTTATTTTAAGGTCTGCCGCGGATAAATAAGTAAACCATAATTGGGTCGAGATTGTTTATGTAAATTGAATCCATCTTGGAAAGGAAGCATCTTAGTATTTTTACGCAAAGGCAATTAAATCATTAAATATACAGTACTGGACATTTGGATATTAATTGTAACTATATCTGTGAAAGAAAATGTTGTACCTGTGTTTCACTTACCATAACTGTTCTGTATGCACTAACATTAACAATTGAGTAGGAAATAAAGCTATAAAACAAATAAACGTATCATACAGAGTTTATGCATTTAAAAAGTGCAAATCCACTGTGGTACTTTCTAACACACAAAATAATTGTGCTAGAATTTGTGTAAAATTCACCTGCGAAGTTCTTTGTGAAAGTAAATCATCGTTCATTTCCTTTGGTGGAAAACATTTTAATTCTCTTGTAAATCATTTTGTGTATAGATTTATCTAATGTTGGTACCTGTTAAACAGTCACTTCCATAAATACTTGCCTTGGGTTACATTACTATTAAAATTTGTGATAAAAAGAAATATGCTCAACGAATATTTCAATATGATATTGATAGACTAATGAGATAAAACATTGATTGCTAGAGAATGTATAGATCATATAAAAACTTATACAGTTAAGGAACAAACTAGTAAAAATTTGCATGCAGAGTTACCAAGTCTAAAATAACGTTAATAAATAAAATATATTAATAATTATAATTTTAGTAAAGAGTTAGGTTATTATTTGGATAACAATGGGGTAACACCATAATGAAGTCAAGCTAACGATCCATTGAATGTATCATAATTGAAAGCATATCTTAGATTAATAACTATCGTAAATTCATAACTAGCTCAGAAAGATTATTCCAACCTTTATAAAAATTAGTTAATCTATAAGCCAACAAAATGGGATTGGTCTATTGTGAAAAAGATTTTAACAAATTTGGACAATGCAAACAATGTTTACGTTGTGTATTACCTAATGCAGCCACTTGTGAAAGCAGGTCGTATGGAGTTGATGGATTGATACGCCATCTTATTGATAACTTCAAAATGAGAGGCACTTTTATTTTAGTACTGTGTATAAAAACAGTCCTAATAATTAATTATTTGGAAAGCTACGGAACAACAAACGCATAAGACTAGTTGCATACGAACATCAGTAATTTATAATCCATCTCTTAACCGGGTGATTTGTAATCTTAACGTGTAATAAAATATCCTTCAATTAAATTGCATCAAATTATATACAGCGCATGTAACCTTATATGTTTAGAATACTAGATACTACAGTAAACCTAATAAAAACATTCAAGTATATATTTCACAAATACAAAGGGATATTTGGAACGATAAGAGGAAAGTTTTTTTTTAGAAAGAGGGTATTTTAGAGATGTTTGTAATGCAGGAAAGAATGGGGACATTAAGCTACTGTACACTTACACTCCTGAGTGCTTCTATTGTTTTCAGCTAAACTATTGTGGGACACTCTTTTAGGAGCGTTTGTAATTACTCTGAGTACCTTATCTGAGTACCTCCCATTCATTACAAAAAAAGGAAAAAGAACGTCAGATATTAATAATAATAAAAATAATAATGGCATCGATTAATATATATTAATATTACAATCCTCTTAAACTATAGTGTGGTACATTAATATTTTAAATCAAGTTTAAAAGTGTTTTTCAAATTTAATGATTCTGAATTAAGAAAATATATTAATAATAATACAATTTCATAAACGTATAATTACTTTAGTAGTGTGCTTCAGTATTTTAGAATGAACACATTTTTATTTGTTTAAATATTATCTCATTCGATGTTTAAGTAAATATGGTTTAATTTGTGACGTGGTTTTTAATTAATCAACGTTAATAATATTTATATTGCCGTGTTTTCCGGTAAACATTTTAACCAAAACTTAGAAATTATTAGCAAATAATTTACAATACTAATTAACATATGTATAAGTTGTCTGTGAACAAAATTGAGTCAATTATGAAACTAAGTTAAACATGTAAGATAATTAATTGTAATCTATTGCTTTATGCAGACACACCAACACTATCGTTCAATCCTACAATGATATATACAATACTGTAATAAACAATGTCATTTTATTTTCAAAAATATAATGTCAGATATTTCACAGCTACTACTATAATAATAAACAAATAAAAATAGTTTTCATGCTGATTAAACTATAATTTTAAGATTTTCACGAGACGTGAACTAATGCTATTTTTGTATTAAATAAACATACTAAAATGTAAATGCAAACAACAGAAATAAATGCATTCGAAGGATAAGTTTCAGAAAAACCTCTTAGCATTAGCACTATTTCTGTATTAATATATCAGTCCATATAATATGGCCTATAGAAATAGGAATAAAAGCAGTTATTCAAAACCATAAAAGAACCACTTTTTGGTAAGTTTGAAATTTTTGACCGCCATCTTGGATCCGCCATCTTGGAATTAACTTAATTTTTTTAAATGTGAAGGTGGTCATGTGATACATCATTTCGATGTAGAATTTCATGAGAAAACCAACGGTGAAATTTGCACATCCATATTTTTAACAGATTCAAAATGGCGGCCAAAAACAACAAAATCGTGTTTTTCGATTTTGCCCCATTTTGCTGTACTATTTAAAAAAATATATTAGTTATACTTCTTTTTGAATTCAGAAGTAAATAAGCTTTCAAACGATATGCCACACAACTGTATTGCTTTCACAACTGTATTTGGTTGAACCACTGCAAATCAATTTTGAAAAAATCAAAATGGCTGTAACTATACAATTTTGAATACTAAAAAATATCGTTGTGTGGCAAATCGTTTGAAAGCTTATTTAATTCTGAATCCAAAAAGAAGCATAATTAATATATTTTTTTTAAATAGTACAGCAAAATGGGACAAAATCGGAAAACACGATTTCGTTGTTTTTGGCCGCCATTTTGAATCGGTTAAAAATATGGATGTGAAACTTTCACCGTTGGTTTTATCTTGAAATTTTAAATCAAAATGATGTATCACATGATCATATTCCCATTTAAAAAAATTAAGTTCATTCCAAGATGGCGGTCAAAAATTTCAAACTCACCAAAAAGTGGTTCTTTTATGGTTGTGAATAACTGCTTTCATTCCTATCTCATAAGACTCGTACATTTTGAAATATTAAGCTGTTTCCAGATTTTTGCCTCACTCTGTATACATATAATTATATATAGTGCATATAGTTAGATATAAACAAATCATTTATTGGAATTGAAAAACATATTTACGGAAACCATGGTTGTTTCTATTTAATTGGTTGGTCAAATCAAATGAACAAAGGACAATTTCCTCCCAGAGACGTTTCAGTTAACCATTTATTTATTAATTCAGTTCTCTGCAGTAACACATCGTTAGTAAATGTTATTAACTATGAACATTGTTGACACTTTGGCGTAAGGCTCCATGGAAGCTTTTGTCTCTACCAAATGTTTTAAAATAAGATATAATGGATATAAATGTCTATTTCCAGGATATTGTGTTTTCTACTCATTTAACATACTTATCATAAAATAAACCTTGAACACAAAATCTCACAAATGATACGTTTCAGTTAATAAACTTATTAGTTGTTAGATTTTGGTTTTAAAGTTTGTTCTACCAAGTATATCTTCTCACAAGTCTAGCTCAATATTTATTTATACTTATCATGCCCAAGAAAAGCACTCCCTTATTTGATTTAGGTCTCTAATCGACCAATAATCCATTTACTTGTTTGAATATAATCAATTTCATGTTCGTATCTATATTTGTATTTCGATAAATAGAAACACAGAGGATTCTATTTGAGGGTTTCATTTGAGGGTTCTTAATTTTTGGCAATAGATTTTTTTCAATTTGTAATACATACAAATTTAAAAAGAGTCTACTAATGGCTCACAATTCTAATGTAAATTATATGTTGTGAGTCATATTGTAGGTTTTGTTAACAAATATACTAAACTTATAGACCTCACGAATTATAAATTTTGTTTGCAATATTATGTAAAATATAAACATGACATTTTTACTGTTTACTTTTAAATCCGTATACTACTGATTTAAATAATAAGTTGTAGTATTACGCAATGATTTATTTCCAAACATGCAGTGTCAGGTAACGCAAAAACGAGCGTATTTGAGTGTTAATTATTTTATTGTAGGGGAAAAATAAAAACAATATACATCTCAATTGGATTGATACTATAAAATCCGTAAAGTGGAAAAAGTGGGTAAATATTTGTTTATAATTCCATACAAAATTAATAGTATTGTAATAGTAATTAGAAGACATGTTTTTAAGATAAACTTGGAATAAAAATAAACGTGGTATAATGTTTCTTATATTTTATAAGAATACTAAAGTTCTCACCCGAAAACCTAATTTCCTACAGCATAATTTACTTGAAGAAAATTTCAATATAAATTAGGAACTTGTGGCAATAAAATAATTATAAATTTTAAATAGCATTCGTTTGTTAAAAGAACTTTATGCCCAGTAAATTTACTATAATACATATAGTACATAATTTATAATTTGTTATGAAAGAAGATGTAATTTTCTAAAGGCTGTTTTCAATGTTTAAATAAAATAAAACGAGGGAGAAGTAAAATTCGCTATATATTTTTCAGAAAGAAGACCTCAATAATGTCATTAGAATTGAAAAATGATTATAAACACGTTACCTCATCTTTATCTTGACAGTATTTTTCTTAATTTTACCAATTAGGTTTAATGATTTTTTTAATATAAATAAATTCTTGACAATTGAAACAGTTCATCTTCAATATAACATTAAAAGTTCGTAAGACACTAGATAGTAGTAAGGAACGTTTTCTTCATGGTACTTTCCCTCTATTCAACCAAGGACACATGCTTTCTTCAAAAATGAGTAAACCCAAAGAATAATCGCAGAATGTGTATTTTCGGTGTAAAAGAAAACAACCACTTGAATGGAGTCGTTGAACAAACCACCCATGTTATTTTCTGTGCCAAACACATTTAACAGGAAAATATTTTTTCAGAATGTTTCAAATAATTTTGACAATTAATTATTGTTTGTTCCTCAACTTCGAGACCGATGGTATAGAAAAATCTATCATTTTACAGAAAGTTGGAGCTCTAACAAATGAAGTAAGAACATTATTAATGATGTGCATTACTAGAGCAGCGGTAGATAATTAGAAGCCCATACTTCTTTACAAATTGTGAAACTGTGACAACTATCTAATAGCACAGTCAACGGAAATTATTTATCTAACGAAGTTTATTTAGCTGAACCCCTGGTCCTTTTAGAGTAGTACAAAATGCATACGTGCCTTTAGGAGGATGAATACACTACAATCAATGTAGAAGCATATACAGACAAAATATAAAATTATTACAAACGGATGCATAATTCATACGTGTTTGTTTATTTCTATGTATGAAAAAATACTTTGTGAACACTGTTACCAAATAAATGATTATTATATTATTAGGGCTACATAAGTTATTTTATTAGTATATAAACACAAATATTTTAAAATCATGATCAAAGTACGACTTATATTTACAGTTTTTGTGATGAAAACAAAAAGGTAAAGATAATGGATCGAATTAGTATAAAAAATGATAAGAAAATTATTACAATTATGTTTAACTGTATTTAATCTTTCTCTTTTATTTTTGAATTGTTTGTTTTGTAGAGCGCTTTGCATTTAAATTCTACAAATAAAAACACGTATGCATTATAAACAAATGTTTTCGTTGTTTTAACACGTTGGTGAGGTAATCGAGAAACATAAACATTGCCTCAGAGAATAGCTACAATAACACTTCACTCATTGTTATTATTGGCTGAATATTTTTCTTCTGTGTAAAATGTACAACACATCACTTTGCTCTGGGTTTGCTGGCTTTTTCTCTGATAATATAAAGTTTATTAAACATGTTTGGCCTCATAACTAGAAAACTAATGGATACTTACAATTATGTATGTGAGATATGATTTCACCGAAACAAGAATATTAAATTAGACTGCATAAATTAGCTGAATCAAACCCATCCCCAATAAATACGAACAGTCTAGAACTGCCTATTATTTACAAACAATATATTTATTTATATAATAGTGTAAATGCTGTTCATAAGTGGCTTGAAGTGGAAAGTTGTGGTGTAATATTGATTTTAGAGGCTTACTTTATGTTTTTTGGGGTGGTAAACACGAAACTTAATTCATCCAACAATTTTATTTTATATGAGAAATCATCAAAATTATACTATAAACTAGCTGGCCCGACCCGGCTTTACACGGATAGACAAATCAAAGTTAAATGTATATTAACAAAAAATATATTATATCAATAAATATATTACACTATGTATTTCTTATGGGGATTTTTAGTAACTTTGACCCCCCAAACCTCCCCTAAAATTTAGATTTTTTTTAAACCCTTTCTAAGCGAGCACCTAGGGCCCTAGAGTAAGCTACATACCAAATTTCTTTCCAATCCGTTCGATGAATTTTTGTAGTAACTTTGACCCCACAAAACCTCCCCTAAAATTTCGAATTTTTTGAAAAAATTTCTTAGCGAGCACCTATGGCCCTAGGGGAAGCTACATACCAAATTTCATTCCAATCCGTTCTATGGTTTTAGAGAAATCGTGATTTTGTAACTTTGACCCCTCAAACCCCCCTAAAATTTCGATTTTTTTGAAACCCTTTCTTAGCGAGCATCTATGGCCTTAGAGGAAGCTACATACCAAATTTCATTCCAATCCGTTCGGTAGGTTTTGAGAAATCGTGACTTAGTAAATTTGACCCCCCAAAACCCCCCCTAAAATTTTGACTTTTTGGAAACCCTTTCTTAGTGCGCGTCTAGAGCTTTTAAAGAGTATTAGTGCCAAATTTCATGTTTGTAGGCCTCGTGGTTTTGGAGAAACTGTGATGAGCCAATGAGTCAATGGTATTTGGCTTTTATAAGTATAGATAAAAATAGTTTTGGTTTTTGGCTTATAACTAGTAAAGCAAGATTATTACTTAAAATTAAAAAATCAAATTTTCGCTTTAAATTATAGGCCTATACTATTCTTAGAAAAATCAGATAAATTCTTGACAAATGCATATTATTTTAAAAAGTCATTAGAAAAGCAATTACGAATTCAATAGCCAGTCAGCCGTTTCCTTATTGAACCTTAGTAGATGCATCATTATACGTCCTCGCAGATTTGTGACACGTTAAGGTAAGGTTATATAGATACTACAAATGATGGCATTGTTGGTATGTATGAAAACTGTGTAATGTAAAACGATATACCAAAACAAGATGGTATGTATTTTATAAAACACTTAATATTAAATTAAGTGACGTTGAAGGAACATTTTGCAGCAGCTGACATTCACGCAAAGTTGGCACAAGAAGATGCGGATACACTATTATCTCCACTGCTTTAACATAGCATATTGACCTTGCACAACAACATAACTCTCTAGTTACTTTGGGTGAAGACGTAGGTTTGTTGGTCTAAAACTGACAAAAACTGCAGCTAGTGAACCATGGCAAGAAAGTAGAGTTATTGAATAATTAAAATACTTTCAATTTAATTTCTTAAAATACATAATATAACAGTTTTCTTATTTAATAATAATAAAATATCAGATCATCAATCTTAAAACTATCACAATATTCGATGAAATCAAACAGAATATCAAATGAAACTTATAAAATATACACAACAATTTTTAAATGAGTTACAGGTACTTTTAAATTCTCCAAGTATTTCCAAGTGTATTTGTGTAAAATGTAAATTTGAGTTTGGAGTGCTAAAGTAGGGATATAATCATGACTATCAATATGTTTTAAATTTGTATTCTTACATTAGATTTTATTTAAAAATGGAATAGATATTTTCTTTTATATCACAAAATTACGAAAGCTTAAATACCATTGTTTACGCTATTAATAAATAAAATTTAAATGTCGGTAAAAATATATGCTGGATATTACAATTATATGAAAAATTCATAGTTTCTACAGCTGTATGAATAAATAAAAAATATGAAATAAATGTAGGCCTTCACATTTTAATATAAAACAAAACATTAATATACTAATCTTAGATATTAATACCTCAATAATATTACAAGTATTATGACATTAACATGTGCAATTAATTAATTATTTATCTAAGTTGTAAAACTAATCCTTTATTTAAATAAAAATGTTTTAAACCTATGTAATTTACAAAAGAAACCAATTAAGATTACTCTAAATTATGGTTACTAAATATAAACAAAGCGGTAGTTAAATCTGTTTAGTTCAACGATATTCCGCTTTTACTTGATCCACAAATCACAAAAACAAGAATTATTATTCTACCACTTTAGTTGACCAAGTAATAAACCATAAGACACGAATCACTGTCTCTTTTATATGTCTGACGGTTTATATAAAACTAATTCCGTTTTATTTTACTCAAGTATAATTTGTAGTTATTGTAATTAATTTCAAGTCTTCAACTTTAAAAAGTAGTACTAATGAATACCTAAAAATACACAAATACCTAAAAATTTGAGATGGCATACAATTACTTAACTCAAAAGAAAATTACAAAAGTTAGTTAAAAAAATACAGTAAATTAAATGGTATTGATAAAAATAAATTATTTTCAAGCCATAAAGTTTTTTAAAGTGGTCCAAATGAAGATTGTTACTTTAAGATTTAAGGGTTAGTTGCACTCCAATTTTTAAACTGAAAGTTACCTAATGATATATTTAATATTATATTATATTAAATTCGTAAAATTGAATTTACATTTTCTCTTAGTTTATAACGTTTAAATCAAGTTGGTAATTCAACTCCTAGACTAAAAACACTTTCAATAGTTTTAAGTATGTTTCGTTTTAGGCTTAAATGAGACGGAAATTAGTTACAGTTTGATAGAGCCTTAAAAGGTTCTAATGAAGTTCTATAAAGATAAAGGATTACTATGAAGGATTACTGTAATGATAAAGCCTAGGATTAATACATTTGTTTAATAACATTTGTATATAATCGGTTAAATTTAAGTCCAAAAGAATATTTATAATATGAAAGACGTCAGGAAGTCGGAAGTCAAGATTTTATTGTTATGAATACTAGCAACATTAAACTAGTTAATTTATTCTTGTGCTGGTTTAACTATTATCGTATTATTAATTTTGAAGTTAGAGGTTTATTATTTTAATAAA
>JAGFPH010001201.1:53207-69159 GCA_018207615.1 Philaenus spumarius
AGCGTGTGAAAATGTGATTGCAACCACTAAAAACAATAAATATTAATTGGTATTCTTTCCTTAAACCTAGAAAGCTGAAATTTGGAACTCATTAATTAATTTAAAGAAAATATTTAAAGCCGTAAGCTGATCAAAACTATCCCGATCTATGGATTCGCATAAAGACGTATCTGGGTAATCTGCAACATCGAGCTAAGACTCTGATTTACCAGTTTGTAGATTTAGCGGTTGAAAAAGAAGACGCTCTTCACTCTGAATTCTTTAATTTTAAATTGATTTGATTTATTCAGTCCAAATACCATGACAAAGACGATTGACGGGCCACCAGTGAACAATAAATACCAAACTAATTGAAAATATTATGTAATAATTCACTTCCGTGCAATAAAAGATGAGAGAAAAATATTACAAATTATGTAACATAATGATGCAAAACAAATTCCCAGTAGCCAAGCACGTGTATTCAGCTAGTTGTTATATGATACATTAAATAGTAAGCGTAAAATAAAGAACATCTTTAATGGCTCTGGTTTGGGTAATATATTTAGTTAGTAGTGTTAGTGACACCTAACATAAAGTTACGGAGTAAAAACATTAGGTTGGAACTAAGTGGGGTACATTACTCAACGACAGAACAAGGCATTGTAACTGCAGGTTTTGCCCAACTAACAATCCTTCTAGTTCCATATAAACACATTCATTACACTCCTAAAAGTTTAAAAATCTGTTAACAAAATAATTTTTCTGTAAAATATAGAAAGGGCATTGTTTATATGTTAATCTTTACATAGCCTACTTTAAAATAAATTGCTATGTTAATCTTTTACTAACCACAATTCAGCTACCGGTGTTAATATTAAGACACGTTGTAAACAGAATTTATTATTTTGTTTTTAAAAATTATTCCTTTTACATAAGTAAAAACAGAGTCGCTCCATACATAGACAAATAAACGGTACCAGGAACTGGCACATACTTTCTCACAAACATATTTAAATTATTAAACATATTCACTGTGACTTGTAGCGTTGGGTAAGAAAGGTGATTTTTTATTAAAGTTGGAGATTCACTAATAAATATTATTATTATTATCTAGAGAGAAAACTATTCGATCGATTTCGAACAAGACGTCAATTAGGCCTTTAAAGATGCACGAAAAATGGTTTAGAAACATTTTGAAAAACAACCCCCTTTATGGCCAAAAAACACCCAAAAACCAGTTAATATTATTATTATTATTATTAGCTAAACGATAATTTTTAGAAAGATACTGTTTTTTGCATATGGTAGGGTACATTAAAGGCTTCAAATAAGCCAAATTTTATCAAAATCGTTACAGCCGTTTTTTTTTATTAAAAAATAATAACAGATTTTTTGGAGTTCTTTTTGCCAAAAAGGGGGTTGTTTTTCAAAATTTTACAAACCCGTTTTTCGTGCATCTATACAGGCCTACTTGACATGTCAGGTCCAAATTTGTTTGAAATCGATCGAATAGTTTTTGCTCTAGCTTTTTATACATACAGACATACATACATACAGACTTACAGACAGACATTTTGTACAAACCACTTTTTTGGTCTCAGGGGATCCTAACACGGATATTTCCACAAAAATCTCAACATCGATTTTTTTTGCGATCATTATACTTTCTCTATACTATAGTATAGTGAGAAAGTAAAAAGGAATCTGTTTCACTAGGTATGTTACGTTAGAAAAAATTTAATGCAATGCATTATTTAAGAGATAATTATTTACTAAATACAATTTTTCACGTTGGTTGTAGTACTGTTACTTTCAAATATACAATTTAGCAGATATTGTTACTTAATTTACTTAAAACGGAAAGCTTTTTATTTGTGATAAATGTATTAGAGGACTACGGTACTGAAATGTATTGCTATGTGAAGTTACGTTAACAGTTACAAAAATTATGTATATTGTGTAATCAAAATTGGCTCTTATGCTACATTTTAATAACAGCACTTTCAAATTTTTTTTTTTTTTTTTGTGGTTATCATCGCCTGCAAATTTGTTTTATAATATACTCATAAAAATTTATAGTTTTTAAATTATTTGTACGTATTGTACCAATAGATAGTGCTTATTTTTAAAACATTTATGAAACTTAGATTATTTTCAATTTTTACTTCACGCAGAATAAAACCGACCAGTTAAAAACTGCATAAAGTGATATGTTGAGGAATTTGGTTCTAAGCGATTTCTATTATTCAATGCCTTATCCCATACAAGTCATTATCTTCGTTTGCTATAAAATATCAATTTCCTTAACCCGATAAATGTTTGACAATAACTAATATCATAGTTTATTATCCATTGAATAACAAGGATTCTTGTGTAAGAAATATATATTAAGATTTCTTATGAGATTATTTGAAATTTTATTTTGCCTAGTTTGGAACAACGGTGGTGAAATATTTGAATGATTACTATGTTAACTATGTTGGATTGTTTTTTAAATGTTTACTGTTTTACAATTTTTTAAGTATTATTCATTGAGATTAACTTCATGAAAACCAATATTCAAATCTACTAATACATTATTTCCTTGATCTAAAGAGCTAAATAAGGTAAAATTTACAATAACTGAGAAATACTTTATGTTTTTAATTAACGGAATAATATTTTTCATAACTGCGTTACTTTTTATTTTTATATTTCAACACCATTCATAATATTTTATTTACGTAAGAGTTTTTTTTAAATAAAATCATATAAACTATGCCATCAAAGTGGGGAGGTACTTGGCTTTCATAAACGACAAGAATGTGAATACCTTACGACTAACACACAGCTCAAATTTCCCAAGAGTCAAAGCATGACTTTTTCAATTACTTGGTTCCGGTATTCAACCTTATACGATTCCTGTGATATATTTTTTGACATGCAATACTACTATATTTTACAAGAATCGGCTCAAATTTGGTTATATATATTTCTTGAAAATATGCCTAATGTATTCATCGGAGATTGTAACTAAAATTAATTTAAAGTTTTATAATATTAAATATGTAAAAATAGTTTATAAAAATGTATATGTTAATTTTAATTATAATATACCGAGGTTAAAATCAAAAACTATGCACCTAAAAACAACAGTTTATGATTTTTTCCTCACTTTATTTGAAAATAAAATTATATTTATGCATGTTTTTTCACTATAACTAGATGAAAATACATGATTGTTTTGCTAATAATGTTTTCAACAACACTGACAAATTTCATTTCTATATGTCAAATAGTTCTTTAGATATATACAATTTTGTGGTTGAAAACACGAAAAATAAAACTTGGGGAAGACGAGGTTTTTCTAAAGTAAGTTATAAAGTGAGGAATATGAGTGAATTTTTTATACCTATATGCAGCCATATAGTTTAAAAGAATTTATATTACTTTTAATCAATACTTACGTAAAAAAAGACGTATTTTATGATGAAAAACATAATTTATTGAATAGATATATACTGATATTAGATGATGTGAGAGAACTAATATTATTACATTTTTACTCATGTAACTTTTTTTAAATGCGTAAAAAAAATATGATAGTCATTTTGATGATAATCAGCTGGTACAAGGCATTCTTGTAAATTGTAAACAAATTAATATGTTATTTACACTTAAAAGATTTAATACTAAAAAATACAGATTTAATACAGAGTACAATATAAAAACCACCTGGTATTGTAGTAAAAAGTAACCAAATATATACGTATTATATATCAATGTACTCAGAAAAATGTGTAATATTAAATAGCAAATAAGAAACACAAAATGTTTGCCACTTTTAACCATGTTCATGTGTGCATCCCTTTAATGTTTGGGGAGAAGAAATTTGAGCTCGTAGAGTAAAACAGTGAGGTTTGAAACAGCCCTTATGCAAGGCGCGGATACAGGGGGAGGGACATGGGGTCATGACCCCCCCCCCCCGCCCAAACATTTTTTAATGCTTGATTTATATGTTTGATTTAACCCTTCAAGCACCAAAGCCCGCCAAGTATTATTATATCAGGCAGCATTATTGTATCGTATGATTGTGTCGAATATTTCATCCACTATAAATCATCCAATCTCAATAAAACAAAAACGATTGGAAAGAAAATGTTTTAAACATTAATTTTTGTATTTACAAATTTGTTCTAAAACCTTTATTTACATATTTTGTAATCATCGTTTGTAATTGTAGTTGTCTAAAAAGATGACGCCGCGCGAGAAACAAAAAGAAAAGACACACAACTTTTCACTTTTCTAAGGCTCATAATCGTTAGACAGACTTGTTTTGAAAAGAATATAAGGTCACCTTTGGATTCGTCAAGATTTAAACTTTCTAACATTATTTTCCAATCATTCTACACTCTTATAATTTTTTAGATACCTATGAAGTTTTCTGTAAACCCTTAAGATTTGACAGTTTTTCAACCAACGAGCAAGCATATTTTATAATTGATATGTCTAGTACAAATCGATATACTTGTACATTGATGTTTATACGGATTTTAGTGTAAATTCTATATTATCGTTTGATATAAGGAAAACCTGATTTACTGTTCATGGGCTACAGCTATAGGTCTTGTCTGTAAAATATGTACCATTGCGCCGATTGTCTTAGCGCATTTAGCCCAGCCAATAGAGCAAAAAGAAGTCTAATTTTGTTCTTGAATTTAACAGCAAGCGACATCAACAGTGACTTTAAGGGTAGCACAACAAAAACTATCAGGGAAGGGGCTTTTGCGCATTTTGTATACAAAAAATTACAATAGTTTATATTATAAAAAATTATGAATGAATAACGATACTTCCAAAAAACCTACAAATAGTTTTTTATAGACCCTGAATGAGAAAAGTCGGAAAAACGCTTAAAAACAAATTTTTTTTAAAATTCATATCTTTGTTAATTTACAGTATTAATGGCATATTTTTCAGAAAACGATTGTTTATTATGTGTTCTTCAAACAAGAAGAAGATGAAATTTGTCGCATTAATAGTTTTTGCACAATTGCAGCATAAACAATGTAAGCCATTATTTTCCATATTGCGCCCAATTAACCTGAGTGGCCCGATTTAAATTTACCAAACGGATTCTGAAAATAGACATTAAAATCTACAATTCCTATATCTGCGATTTTTTTAATAAGGTTGATAAAGTATACTAATAAAAATGCTTCAGAACATAGCGCGAATTTGCCATAATAAATTTGCCAATAGGCGGTAGTGCCGAAAACAACAGCCTGATGCGGGCATTCTCGTTGTTTTCTCCTCCGCATTAAGCAAGATAATAGCCTAAATTGTTTATGCTGCAATTGTGCAAAAACTATTAATGCGACAAATTTCATCTTCCGCCTACCTGAAGTAGGCCTACACTTACTAAACAATAATTTTCCAAAAGATCGGCCCTAAATATTGTAAATTAACAAAGATATGAACTTTTGAAAAATAATAATTTTTAAGCGTTTTCCAACTTTTTTCAGTGAAAAATGGTTCGATCGAGGTTTTCAAAAACCATTTTGTTGGTTTTTTAATTCTCTACAAATGTTTCGTTGGAAGTGTTGTGATCCTAGCATAAAATCAACGAACAATCCAAAAAGTCCAAATTGTTATTTTTGTTTATAAAAAATGGGCAACAATTTCCTTGCCTGATAATTTGTGTATGTTATACACATATATGGGACCCTTAAAGCCACTGTGAATGTCGCTTTCAGAAATTCAATAACAATAAAAAATGGTTGGGCTACTTGTTTTACGGAGCGCGCCGCTGTATGGAGTTGTATGACTTCAATAAATGAGGCTTGTGTTACGATGTTTACAATTTAGTGAAACAAAGTGGATATAATGATCGGGTTGTGAAGTTATGATTTTATAAGTAAAATTCACTTCAGAGTGAGGCGGAAGTTGAAGCCTACCGAGGGTCAGCACGGTCGACTGGTTTCCGCTCCACTTCTACCTGAATTTTAATTTTTTATAGTAGCGTTATGCAAACTTTTTTTATAACAAGAAAATATAAAAATAAATCACATAACGTTGTGTATCACGATCGTCTGTTTATTTTGATACCAAATTTGAAGTAAATCGGTAAATGTTGAGTAATTAAAAACACCTTCAATAGTGCTTAGTTACATTAAAAGCTATGCCATTTAATTACTCAACATTTACCGATTTACTTCAAATTTGGTATCAAAATAAACAGACGATCGTGATACACAACGTTATGTGATTTATTTTTATATTTTCTTGTTATAAAAAAAGTTTGCATAACGCTACTATAAAAAATTAAAATTCAGGTAGAAGTGGAGCGGAAACCAGTCGACCGTGCTGACCCTCGGTAGGCTTCAACTTCCGCCTCACTCTGAGTTGAATTTTACTTATAGTACCGTTTCTGTTAACTCTTTAATAATTAGGGATTATTTAATTCTTTAATCTGCAAGAAACTCTTGCTCTTTCAAGAAAATATTTATGGTCTAGAAATGCATTTAAAAAAAACTATTCCATAGAGTTTATACATATTTTTTAATTCCCCAGACCCGTTGTTCTTAAATTATTGGTAATGTTGTTTTCGATTTCTTATGACCCCTCCCTAAATGGAATCCTGTATCCGCCCCTGCCTTAGGCTGAGGTTTATTACAGTGTACGATTAAATGCAACGCAGTGATTTTTCCGAATAAAATAGATGTTTATATAAAATATATATATAAATGTATAACACATGTGTTTCTACCCTCTCACTAAAATTAGATCGAATCGAGTAGCCACTTTGTAATAGTAGTATAGATAGGCTACATTATTTTTTTAATATTATAGGTTTCTTAACACTGAAAAATAATCGTCTAATACTTTACACTACTGTAAACCTCATTACATATAAACATGTGGTTCGGTAGCTATACTACGATAGTAAAAAATACCATTTTGGTTTTTCAGTCTTTATTATGGGGTGTTTGGTTCTGAAATTTGTCAGTCGTCATAATTTAAAAAAAAAACTCTTTTACTACTTTTCACAGATAACCACCAAGCAACTACAAAACAACAACTCTGCCGCCAATTATAAATAGTTAAACAAACTAACAACAATGTCAAAGGGGAAAATGATAGAATACTTTGGAACAACACGATTATAAGTGGATACTAAAACGTAGATGAGATAAACAAGGACGACGCCTAACTGCAAAACGTAAGTATTAATAAAGTAAATTATTGTGAAACTTATTTAATGTTTTTTATTTTATTATTATTACATTTTTTAATGCGAAAAACCTGTATGTACATAGCGTTCATAGACGTACATAGACAGACGTTGACGTACATAAATGTCGATCTAAAATGTTAAATAAATATTTTAAAGCAGTTCTTTCAAATACAAGTGTAGTCTATGAAGCTAAACTTAATAATGTTTATACAATATAATTAATTTGATTACCGTACCTAAATAGGCGAACTTTGATTAAGTTATGATTGTTAGTGGAATGTATTTTTTTAAAGAAATTAAACTAACAAACAAGAGGTGTGTTGCTTTTTACAACATATTATTATTTCTTAAATTATCATTGTTCTCTTTTAAAAACTATTTCAGTTCAAATTATTAAAAGTTAATTAACTTATGGCAGATATTATTTCCAAATTGTTAAGTAGTATATTTGCAAAATATAAAAATTGACAATATAGTACCGGTACTACATATAAAGATTGATTAATTTCTCATTTCTTGACAAAATACAACATTCTACTGTACATTATGCACATTTACATGTATAGATAAAATCATATAGGATGGCGCGTAGGGCGGGTAGTGCCAGTGAGACAGAGTACCTATCCCACCACACTTCCCCTCCTAAGTTTAGGCGGGGCATTGTACAGTCAACCCTAGTTATGTTGGCTTACAGTATTTACTTTATGTTATCGAGACATTTTAAATAAAACATGTACTAAACACGCTTAAAATACGATTTAAATTAAAGTCTATTTTATAACTTATAAAGTAGTTTATTATAAATGTACTATAGATATAAGTAAATAGAAAAATAGTATATATTTACATTACATTAAATAATTTACTGTCCAACTCTTCAAGTAGTTTCTTATGAATTTAGTATAGATATAAAAAAAAAACAATATATTTACATTACATTAAATTATTAACTGTCCCGCTCTTCAATTCAGTTAATTATTATAAATTAACTATAGATATAAGAAAAAGAAAAAACAATATGTTTACATTAGGCTATTACCTGATAATATTGGTTGCGCTTATTTGCAAGCGATTTGTGGACAAACCAAACATCTGACTGAAAAATGTTTGAAATAAAATATGTAGATCAACTAATTTTCTACAACTTTGCCGCTGGAAGTTTCTTTCTACCCTAAAAATATAAAAAGTTTACGCTTTACTACTTTTTCATGTCCCGATTTAAAAAATCGAAGTATTTCTTATTGTATAAATTCCGAAAATTTACTAAACTGGAAGATATTTATACTGTTAGTTGCAACATATCACGCAGATTACAAATATATAAAATGTGTCCTATTTAAATAATCCTAGTACTGTGCAGAAGCTTGTAAATGAAAGTGCGTCCAATACTAAAAATTGCTCGGCGGCCTTCTAATCGATGGATTTGACACAGACTGTATTTTTCTTACAATACGACAAAGACTGGTGTTGGAGGGAGAAGGGCATTACTGCTTCTGCGCAAACCACGCGCCATCCTAAATGGTACTACCTATAACATAAAATGAAATTCAATTATTAACAGTTGAGTGAATTTACTTTCCTTCAATTGGGCGTATCCCAACATTCGTCGTCGACCCAAATCCAATAAGCATGACATATATATTGCAGGCATATCGTGACAGTAGTAGAGCACGTTTACAATGATGAAATGAAACCTACTGCATAAAATGGAAATGAATTAAAACTGTATTTATTAGAACGCTTCGAAGGTGAGAAATATTTAGTTACTGGATAAACAATATCAAGCTTAGTTCACCACAATGTGTAATTACAAAGTTTCCAATGCATTATTATTATTACTGAAACATATACAATATATATATATATATATATATATATAGCCTAAACTGATTCTGAACGTCTGGAACACAAATCATTAAAACACTATTATTAAATACATATACATTACTATCTGACACTAATAGTATCAAATGGACATCTTCAAGGCAATAAAATAATAAAATTATAAATGACAGTACAATGTGGAATATGTATTTTATATTATATTAATTTTACTATTATCAGAAACGATAAATTTTACTACAGGCTACACAATGTGTCTGATTTAATAAAACTTGGTTAGCTTTCAACATTTCTGGCATAATGTATTAAATTTCAGATTAAACTATTCCAGATACTTCAACTAAATTTATAAACCATCAACGAAGTTTTCATACTCAAGAACAACAGTATCCGATATATATTGCGTACCTGTGGTTATATTTAATACCGTATCTATTATTACTGTCTTCCCTAGAACAGGCACGGTTAAAGCTAAAATTGGCCAGCCCGTTTTTAGCGTTTTGCAAGCATATTTTTAAAAATTCGCCAAAAATAGTAAATGAACCCCAATCCAAAAGTGTTCAGTAGCTTTTTTGTAGAAGAACCTTCAAAGAATTCAAATATGCCACTAAAAATTAGTTTATTTTGAAATTGTAAAAGTTATTAGCTCAAGAAACAAAAAATGTTCAGTAACGAAAGGAAAAAGTTCAACTTTAGGCCTACATAACAATTAGTAAACATTTTTTGTATTTTTTTCGTAAGCGTAAAAAAGTTTTGTAATTTAGTTCTAAATATAACTGTATAAAAACATTTATCAATTTCAAATTTTTTATTTTGAAAAAAACAGTTTTTATGTTTCAAGTACACTACTGGTAACAAACCTAGGCCTAGATTGTAACGTCATTTACTAATATATGCTTTGACCAAAAATGAAATATTATTATAACAAAGTGTAGAGGATAAATCAAAGAAAAGATCGGTATAATTGTCTTTCCTTAGTTCACAAAAGTGTTTGAGTTATATTTATTTGAATAACAAAATGACATCAATCTAATGTCATTTTGCCGTCGCTAAAGGTCGGGCGATAAGCGTGCATTGTATAACGTGGGAACAAGATAGAACGTATGGTCACACCAGACCACTCTAAATATAAACTTTGCACAGCTGTCTAGACAAATAAAAAACTGGTTATTTCTAGTTTTCTTCCCACCGTTGGAAAGATCAAACTGTTATCTACAAAATGGTGTAAAGCAATCTGTCAAAACACAAGGCGTTGCCTTCACAATAATCGTTGACAAAAATGGCCTGTTTATTGGTTGAGAGACTGTCCAATCGCAAGGGTTTACAGTACCTTTTCAATAAAATTATTATTTTACAGTTACATCTGATTGGAAGACACCAACAGAAAGATAAAATCATGACGAATCCAATGGTGTCGTTATAATTGCCAAATAAATATTAGTGTAGGCTGTCTTTAACGCCTTAGAAGTGGGAAATAAGAGTACAATTGTATGTAGATTCGCGCACGCAAAGAGCTGTAGGCCGATGTGCATATTTTAAAACGATGATTACGTATGTAAATATACGTTTTACGAAAAAGTTGTAAATACAAAAATTAAAGTTTAATTCATTTCCTTTCCAATGGTGCCAGTTTTATTACGATTGGATAATTTTAAGTGGGTTAAATTAGCGATTATGCAAATATATGCAAATTTTTGCAAATGTGTGAAGTTGTTGCGTTCTGCGCCTGAGAGAAGGCCATGCATGGTCTTCTGCCAGTTCCAGGGTTTTAAAATTGTTTTATAGATAACATTAATTCAATTAATATTTGGATTCGTAAAAAAAATTTAATATTAAATAAAATGGACAATTGTAAAAATGGTTACCAAAATATTTAACGATATACCTATATTTTATGTAATTTCATTTGACTGAAGTATTTTTATAAGTTGTGTTAAAAAATTATATAACATTATATAACTACACCAAAGATTCAGCATGTCTTTTGTACACAATTTCGCAATCAATAATCATCTTCACCACTATTATACAAGGTGTCTTAAAAGTCCCACCCAACCTATTATTTTTTTTTTTTTTTTTTTGTTCATAGAAATATATTTGCTTTGGGGATTGTTAACATGACCAAAAATAGAGTTTTTTGGTGTATCGTAAATTTCAAACCCTCTCCCAAAAAAGGGGTATTTTGGGGGTAAGTCAAAAATTTTAAATGAGAAGCCCTATTGAGTGACATTTTAAAGGTCTTGATAAAAGAAGAAGATTGGCGCAAACCGGAGGTCTTTATGTTGACTCTATCCAACATAATGGCCAATCAAAGTTATAATTTTCCCCAAACAACTAACATTTAAACTTTCATTAATAATTATGTTATAATGAGTAAAACCTTTAGCTCTTACCTTATTGTCACTCAGATTAAGTGCTCGAAATGAGAACTATTGACTTCTTGACAAAAATACAGCCTGGACTAAAAGTGTTGCCCAACATTTCTGGTGTGATAAGGTGACAAGCGTGTTCGATCCTTACTGTGTAAGGATAGTAACTTATATTGAGTGACCTACTGGATGAAACCCTTGTAAAAAATAACAGATGTATCATCTTTAATATTTTGATGTTATTTGATATAAAATATAGACATAAAAAAATAACATTGTACGCCCATATCTTTAACCGACAAAAAATGGCAGCAAAAAACAACGAAATCGTGTTTTCCGATTTTGCCCCATATTGCTGTACTTGGTTCTTAATGTTATTGGTATATTCCTAGTGATTAGATTTTGGCTACATTTTTAAAGTAGTAATAATGTATCATATAGAATTTATTGTGTTGCCTTGGACTGTTAATTATTATATCGTTATAATTACCTTGTATTAGCTGTCTTCAGTCTGTAATTGTATAATATAGCTACAGCGCTGTTTCACCGAACACTAGTTCGCTGTAGCTATATTATACAATTACGGACTGAAGACAGCTAATACAAGGTAATTATAACGTAATAATGTATCTGTTGCAAGCAACTTTTATCATTCTATAAACAGTTACATGATCTTAGAAATTGTTTTTCTATAGCTATGTTGATCTGACGTTTGATTATTTACCTAGAATTTACTTTTAAAGTTAACAATTTCCAGCATGTAATTTATTTTAAAGGCTACTTAAAATTTTAGTAGATTTTTAATGTTTTTAAATTTAGAAAGAATTTCACTTTACACAGTTTTACAGTTTTGTTCTGCTTAAGTTCATTTTCTAAAAGTACCACAAAAATATATATTTTAGTCCAAATTAACACCTTTTTCTGCAATCAAAGCAATTCGTCTTGTTTAAGTAGAAACACTACAACACTGTTTCGCCGATCACTGTCGACTTCATCAGGTGTAGGACTCAACACTTAAATTATATTACAACACCAAACAGTGTAATATTGTAGTGTTTTTAAGAAAATAATAGTAATTGCTTCGACTACCAGAGAAACATTATTTATTAATATATGCCTAAATACATCAACAATTCAAAAAGCGATCATAATTTACAAAACCCATAAGGTCTTATGAAGAATTCAATATCTATTTCAATGTAAAGACTTCGAAAAAATGTAAAGAAACGGAAACAGATTTGCTAACCTCCTTATTACAATAACCCATCGTTTGAACCGGATTAATGAATTACCAATAGTGAATCTATTTAAGGTCTAAATAATTAATTTTAACCTGCCTATTGACAGACAACATAACTAAACAAAAAGAAAATTTGTAATGTTGTGTGATGGAAACAATAATGTAACTTAGAAATAATTATAACAGATAAAGGATAACTCCAAGTCCAGAAGTTTGATGATTGTAACATTTAACGTATTCAAGTAAGTCTACATGCAAAGAATCCACTGTTGTCTAATAACAGAGCATATTTAGAAGATTAAAGTGCTACACGACACTATCACCCTTGTGGAGACAGCAACCACCCCCCCCCCCCCCCCCCCCCCCCCTGCCCATTTAAGTTCAAGCAGTAATCATTTTAGTGATGATTCGATCAATGTTCACGCGTGTGAAGTAAACTTACTGTACTTAGATAGGATTGAAAAGCTATACTTATATATTACTATATTGCCATTCGGTTTACTTTAAAAAGTTAATTGTCATTAGTTTATATTAAGCCGCCGTCGATTTCTGTCTACATCATTATAGACAGGAACTACATCAATAGTCTGTGCTGGAGGATTGTCTTAACATGGGCTCTTACGTAACTAAGATTTGTTGTTTGAGTTTCAACATATTATTGATGACAATACCTAGAAAATACCGCACACTCCTTTATTTAGGCCTAAGGAACTTAAAGTAAAAATTTAAGCGTTAAACTAAGTCAAGATGGGTTAAAATATTGTGCATTAGCTTGCGACAGGAATAATTTATAAAAAGGATTAATTAACTTCGACCACTTATATACGAGTATTTTAATAATGTTTAAAATTTGTTGGTATAATGTGGTTATCCGTTTAGCACATTAGTAAAAGATTTTACTCCAGGGTGTTCTGTATCTCATCCTCACACTATGTAGAGGATATTCCAATAATCCAAGCAGGTTATGATTATGTGAAGTTAAAGACAAATTATTTCTTTAAAGAATGTATTCAAATGATGTTCGCAGTCTATATAATAAATTACATTTTGTTATACAGCTCATATTTATGTGGATTGTGCAACCAAATAAAACTTCCGCAAAATACAATTTAGAATTTTTGAAAAATTTCCTGCTTTAACGGAATGAATTCCTTGAAATGTTCTATTTGGAGCTAATTTTACTTAATGTCGCTTGAAGTATCGCCTATCTCAACTTTTTTCAAATATGAGATTGTGATGTTTTCTGATTCATGTAAAAGGTGCTTTTACTGTGTATAAATATTAGAGTAAAAATCTAAAAGTAGCGACACAATGATGATTTGTTATCACCGCCTATCTGTTTTCCACTGCACATCACTGCCTATGTCCATCGGTTTACATAGAATCTTTATGCATAAAGCTCTGCAAATAAAGTAAGTTAAATTTTATTCTACATGATTTTTTTTACTAAAGTAACATTTAAAATTATTTTGAGTTAAATTTTTGTTTAGTATATATATATTTAATATGAAGTTATTTTTCCCAGTATAATTGACTGTTTAAAAATCAGTTAGCACATGGGAAGATAGGCGGTGATTACTCTTATTGCATCTTGGAGATAGGCAATGATCCGTAATTCTTTCATATTATTTTATTGCATGGATTTTCAGATCCTATGAGCAGATAAAATAATATTATTCAATTCCTTTATATCTTTACTACATTTTATCTTTAAAACAAAATAGTACAGGAAGAGAAAACCACCTGGTTCAGGAATGTGCACCAGAGACAATTACGCCAGAGATACTCCAAGAGGATGATGCTAACCCAAATTCTATGCTAAAAATTAATATAAAAAAGAAAAATAAACATAACTGGAAGAGAAACATAGTGAAATGCCAGAGAGAACGTGGAAACCCGTATACTGGTTTCAGAAGAGTTGAAAAGGGTAAAACCAACATGATTCAAGATAATCCAAAAGAAGCTTGAGAGATGGGACCAAGATGTGAATCCAAGGTTTGTGAAAAATCATTGTGCAGAGTTTGTAATAATATATTTGAAAATTGTAGAAAACAAATATTTACTGACTATTGGAACACAATGAGTTGGGATCAGAGAAAAGTTTGTATAGTTAATATGGTTCAAAAGACAGAAAAGGAGAAGCACCGTACTAAAGACCCAGCATCTAGACGAAAAGACACTCTAAACGTATTTGAGACAGAACGTTTTTAGATTTACCTGACTCCAAATTTTGCGAAACGGAAGTTAGACTGTCATATGTTCTAGAGGCAATAATTGTGTATGTAACAAAACATGGAAAGAAGTACCAAATGGAATAGTGTTTTAAATTTCTGGATACATTTTCACAATAATATCCAGAATCATTCGGTAATAATAACAAAGACTTTAAAATCAGATACAAGAAAATAGGCCTTTAAGAAATTATCTTAAAATTGATAATATGCCAAATTTGACTTTTGGACAACATAATTTATCATAATCATTTTTTAAATGTAGACGTACATATAAATTATATAAGTTTTCCTCAAATAATAAAACATATTGAAATATTATATACAGAGTAATGTTAAAAACAAGGCAATTTTATTATAAACAACAAACATGAGTAAAAAACAATTGATGTTATTTTTTAATGAAGGAATATAAACAAATGTGAAATCAAAACAATAAACTTAAAAAAATATATATTATTTTCCTTTTTATAAATTACTATCCTGTTAAGGAAACTTACCAGCAAAGTATGGACTTCATTAAACGTAAAGAGGAATTCCACAGAATTAAATTAGAGTTTCTAAAAAAACTACTGAAATAAAATTGTACTGCTTTAACTACACAACAATACATTTTCTTCAGGCAAACGGCTTAGATTTCACGATTTCTTAGTTTAGACCAGACCAAAAAGTAACTAGAAATATTTTTCATGATCGTATTTGTAACTTGGTTGCTTCCAATTAACAACAATAAATTATAAATTGATACTTAGTTTAAATTGCTAATCATTACTTTACCTAATCCATGAAAAAATGTAATTTCTATTACTTTAATTGAAAATAATATATTGTTACGTTATTATAAGTGGATGCAATTTATAATTTTTACAGTGTATTTTAGAAACTGATGATATTTAAATTCTTATGAGTAAAGCCGCACTTCTGAGTTGAGATAAAATATAGTAAAAATAAAAACGCTTAAATAAAAATTTAATAAATTTATAATACAATACAGAAACTTAAGTACTAAATTATAGTAATTGACTTTGTAACGGACCCTCGCTGCCAGTCCGGCTCACCTGCGTCCGGCTCC
>JAGFPH010001201.1:69169-92830 GCA_018207615.1 Philaenus spumarius
TATATTAAATTATTATTATTATTAAGTATTACAAGGTGGAGGGTACCTGTCACAACTTTGAAAAGTATAATGTGTAAGTACGGTATTTATGGATTTAAAAGGGGTATTTTTATTTGTATTTAATTTCTTACTACTGTTTCTTTAATATCGCATTAGGAGAATGATAAATTCTAAGTGCTTTTTAATCAATTAATTCTATAAAGGATATCTGGTAATAAAGTTTATACTATTTATTTATATATATATAATAATAATTTAAGGTTATTACAAGTGTTCTGTATTCTTTTTATTTGTATTTTGAAATGTGGGTTGTTTAATTTATTTGTTATTTAACTAATTATAATATAACGTAATATTAGTAGAAATAAGAGAAAGTTGTTCTACTTGTAACTTTATTATTGTTTTTATATTATCGTGTGAAACATGTACCTTGAATCAAAGTGTCTTTTTACTTCCTCCATCCTATACGTAGTATATGGAGAAAGTATTGTTTTCGTAAAAATGTTCGAATTTGAATTTTCAGTTGAATTATCTGTTTTGGTGCTCCCAGAACCCCAAAAAATTTTTTAGTGCACATATCTGTGTTGGTGCTCCTTGAACCCAAAAATATTTTTAGTGTAATTTTTTGTTTTGGTGCTCCCTGAACCCAAAAAAGTGTTTTTAGAGTGGTGTCTGTCTGTCAGTCTGTCTGTATGTATACACGACCAGAGAGGACACTATTGGTCCGATTTTCATGAAATTTGGTATGTAGGTACTAAACCCTAATATCTCCAGGCGTTTTTTCCATTTTTTTGAATTTTTAATTTTTAAGGGTAATTTACCCCTAAAAACCCATAAAAAACGACAAAAATGCAAATTTCTCAAAAACTGCTCTAACGATTTTGATCAAATTTTCAGTATTTATATTAAGATGCCAAACAAAATGACACCACCCGCTTTTATCAAAACTTCGGCGTTTTATAATTATGGGGAAATGTTTAAAAATAAACAAGTTTGTGTTACCGGTATTCATTAAATTCTAGAGACTAGTTGGTTCTTTAGTTAGGGACGATTAAAAGGTACAAAAAACGCCATGAAACTCATTGGCTGCATGTCAAGACACATTTTGGGTTGCATGTCGTAATTAAATTTTAATAGCAAGTTAATCAAGAAACACCTGTTTTAAAAGATATTATTAACGTCACTAGTTAACAAAACACACCTACAACTAATCTACCACTGTTATTTGAATATTAAAATGAAACTTATTAATTACTTAACACAAGTCAGACATTGATACAAATTAATGTTCCGTAGTTATTATATATATACTATTGGATACCATAGACACTTTTTCTATATGTTAACTTAATTATTATAGTTTATACTTTGCCATGTCCTTGTATAATATTTTATTGTTTTACTACACTAATGCTTCAATGCAATATAAGTAACACTTACTATTCTGCAACTGTTCCTAGTCTATATATATAAAATTCAATGTATGTCCGTCTATAGTAAGTTAAATAAGAAAACAATATTATTTGTATATGAATTCATTTACACTAAATATTTAAGTTCAATCCTATCCAACTTTCAGCACAATACACATTTTGTTTAGTGTAATAAATTTGGAATAAAGTTTTTATTTTAAATATATTTTTATTTTTACTGTACAGTAACCAATTTTACTTACTTGATATTCCACTTATTTTACTTCATACAAAGATACTCCATTTAAAGTTACTTTTATGTGTGTTCTAATTTTATTATTTATGTATTGTATTATCAATTTTCAATAAGGTATATCTTGAAAACCGATGGGAATTCATTAAATATGTAAAGGAACAATTTTATAGTAAATTTAATTAGCTTTCAAGTTTATTTAAAACATTTTTTTCTACACTGCACCGTTTCCGAAATATAAATAAAAATAAAAAAACTGGGAACTTTCCTCCCTCCTCCCACCTTTAGCTCTCCTCCTGGGGGCAGGGACTTTTAGTTCGTTTACCTCCTAACCATTCCCAACAAAGTCCTGAAGTCAAAAATTATCGCATATTCCATGCACTTTACAATGCTTTCATTAACTGGACTAAAAACATAATTTTAAACAACAAAAATATAATAGCATATACTTAAATAACCTTTCTTTGGCGTCTTTTTAACTAAACTATTATAATAAATGGAAAATAGAAAATTCAATTTACCTGTTTACCAAACAAACAATTAATATCAGTTAGTTACAACTTAATACTGTATTTATTAAAAGCTTAAATGTTTCCCAAATATTGTTTATTTATATAAGTATTTTTTTAAAGAAAGAAATCTGTATGAAAATGCTGCAATTGTAATGAGTTTTGAGCATTCGATATATATCCAGTAGGCTATTTTTATAGTTTAATGTCTGTTTAATTAAGTTTTACATTCGCTATTTATAAGTGTACTTTGTTTAAAATAGTTTTGTCATCGTTTTAAATAATGCTCAATCATTAAAATAATACTTAATTTACCTTTTAACAATAAACTAAATATAATAAATATTAACCTTATATATGCATATAGGCATATAGATCTCTCGATTAATAATTTAGTTTAAAATAACGAATGTGGATCTCCAAACTAACACCAGTTTTTAAATTTAATTGTTAAAATCTTTTTTACCAATATATTTATTCAGCAAATTTTTTTCCAAAATATATACTAAAACAAATAAACAATATTTTCTTAAATGTATAGTACATCATACAGAAAACTATATAGTTTGAACCATTTAAAGCTCTGACAGTTGATCAATGGTTTGTCGACAGTCAAGTTCTCGAATTTTCTCAACATTTCCATCTGTTCGGGCAAATGATGGATGTCCAGAACGTGGTTTGTCCTCCATCGACATTTTAAAATGAGCAAACCACTCATACACTTCAGTTTTTCCCATAGCATCATCTTTGTAAACTGCTTTCAACAAAACAGTGTCAACGGCTTTTTTTACCAAGCAGGAAGCAATAATTCACAGTCGCCTGTTGTTTACTTAAACTTGCCATCATAAAAAACAAAAAGAGAACAAACCAGCACGAACAAAACAAGCCAGGTCGACGACACCGGCGACACTGAACTGGTGACAAAATGCACTATACATGCTTAGCGACAGGAGGTTGTGCATACTACACAAGGTTACTTCTGGGTAATCCCTCGTATGTCAACAATCCCAGGATCTACTGAAGGCAGAGAAAAAAAAGCCTTACATCAACTTAATTCAGGGAGGGGATTTGGTTATATTTTGAAATTATTTTTAAGTTCTGTAAATTTACACATCATTAATTGTAGATTTTTTTTCTTTTTTAAGTCTTATAAAAGAAATTGAAGTCATCCCTCATTCTGAATAAAAATTTAACTTAATCCTAATTACCTCAATTCATAAATCAGTGTGACATAAACTATTCCCATTACTGTTGATCTTGATATTGATATAAATACTTTAAAAAGGAAGAAAAAACTATTGGAAAGGAGTGAGATTCCAAAAAACATAAACGTGAAAAACGGCCAATTCAAAAGATTTAAGCCCATAAAAGTAGTTAAAACAAAAATATGCTCAAGCTCTTTGACTAGCAGAATAGATCTACAGTTTAAGGTGTTATATCTTTTTCCAGGCCAGCATAACCACTCTCTTATTCTTAGCCTACCTAATTGAAAGCCTGAACTGATTCAACTATTGAAATCATTTTAAAATGCTTATCGTCACAATTTTTTTTAAATTCAAATTGGCACGATTTTTTTCTTTTTAAATCAATGGGCATGTCGATTTTAATTTTTATACGGATTCCATGGTACAAATAGCATTTGTTCTTTCTTTTGAATCACCTTAATTTTGTGTTGTGTGTAATATTCACGTATAGCTATTATTTCATCTGCTTCAAAACTTGTGCACAAATTAACTAATTTTTAATGGGCACATTTGAATTGTATTGATTTTCAATCTGTTACCTGTCCTTTCTTTGTATTAATATTTATAATTAATTATACTAATCAAAAGTAAAATCCTAGTTGCTTAAAAAAAATTGTAATCTTATAAATTTATGAATCTATTTATTTTGTTTTTAATCTAGCTTACTTAAGTACACTTAAAGATGTAAGACTATCTGCCTTATGTTATGTTCTATCCTCTGACAAAGGTAACAGAATAGTTGGAAAACAGTATTTTTCGACAAAGTAAAAATGTTTTATTTAATTGATTACAAAAGTATACACACATTTCAATAGATTGTTAAATAGACATTCACTATGTTCACTAAATGTTAATAACCAATGCAACTTAACTGAGAAGCAGAATTTCTCCATGTTAAGTTGACAAAATATGTGTAATAGTTCTGCATAACATAAGAAAATTTTGTCAAATCATTTTAAATTGATATAGGAATTTATTTAAATAGATTAATATAGGTTGAGATACACAGTGAAAATATTATAGGCATTATAATTTTATTCATACTTCTTAAAAAAGAAAATTGATTTATAAATGCATGTAACAAGAATTATTTTAAGCAAAAGTGATAACAAGTACATATAAGATTGAAGTTAAATTTAAAAAACTGTTATAATAAAAAAAAATGTTATGTGATCAACAATTGTTGCAAGGAGTGCTGACCAAAATGAGGATGAAGAACAAAAAATTCATTTGAACGTTAGTAGACACAAAATCAAACCTATTTAAATTTTTTTAAATCTTCTAAATATTTTTAAAAAAACCTTTTGTCCGGAGCTTCATTTTGATAACTGCAACCTTGAGCACTATGGGAAGAAAAATAGAGGTTGAAATTTAAAACATGCATTCTCACTTAGTAGTCACCCAGTCTAATATGTTCAGAGTTATTGTAAACCTTCTAAAGATTATCTATAACTTTTGTACATAACAATGTTTGATATAAGCAGCCCTTACAGCAAGAAGTGACCAAACAATTCATTTTTCCAATATAGTGGACACCCCGTTCAAAATTGTTATAAATCTTCTAAATATTCCCAGAATCATTTGCCTGAATAGTTTTGCAATTCTTAGCGCAAGGGGCCAGTAAATGGGTTAACCTTTTAAATCTACCTGCAACAGTACTGTAAGCCTATCCAAAATGGATTACTTTACTTCACAATTTGTATCTTTTCTTATTTTCATTTGATCAAACAGGTAAATATTTTAATCATTCAATGTAATATCCAACTATCTTCCCTCTAATCTAAAGTTCTCTCGCCAAAGTTTTAATTGCTTTAAAACATATTTTTCCCATTGTATCACCATGTAAAAGTTACAGTGTATCTATATATATTAAACAGATGCACTAGTTTCAGTATAATTATTTTACATACATGGTCACTTCAATGAACACATAATACTGTACCCAGTGTCTTTGGACTAATGCAACGATTACTGGAAACAAAACATAATATAATAATTTAATTGTATTTCTTACAATCAATCCATTGATAAAAGACTATACCTAGGAGATAAAGTAAATTTCCATAAATTATTTAGTTAGGCCTATATTATACATTGCGTACATACAAAATTATTTAATCAATTTCCTATTTACTCTTCAAAAACATCACAGAATTACTTTTAAAAATTCCTTTACATCTACGTCACATATACTCTCATCCTCAAGAATATCTTTTGTTGTGGTTTTTCCTAACACCGAGTTTAAATATTCTGCTGGTATCCCTTTCGGTTCTGCAACTTTTATTTTGATCAAATTTGGAGTTAAAATTGTGCCTTTATGAATATCTTTAGCGGCTACTAGACTTTTTCCAAGTTTTTTATAACAGGGAGTTTCACTTGCTTGGAATATCTTCTCTGGATTACCTAGGGCTGCTTCTACAATACGTATGTCCAATACCATGTGCTTGAACTCTATTGGATCTAGTGAGCATTGATGATCACTTCCTTTCCATGACTTATCCAGTGTTATATGTCTTTCTAAAACCTAATGATATTGCAAAGTTAATACAAAGTTCAAGTTTTCAATGTATCATAGAATAAAACAAATGGTTTTATTGAAATTTAGTTTAAGTAAAAATGTATAAGTAATGTTTTAAAAACTTAAACTAACAAAACACTTTGTTAAGACATTTAATATAATTACAAAACCTGAATTAAACAAAATTTATATGATACAACACTTTTTTTATTTGTAGCACCTTCATGAACAAAAGTTTCCATTTAAGATCGAATTTCAAAGTATTAATGAAATGTTTTAATTAGCTACGTAAGCGTCAATAATTACAATTGCTCGAAATATCTTAAAGAAATTTTAACTAAATTAAATGGAATAAATAAATTAGCTCGTTAGGCAGGCTTACCACCAAAAGGCATATTTATCATAGACTTACCATGAAAACAATCATAAGATCAACAAAGATTATTTGAAATAATAGAGATGATCATCATTCAAAAAAATTGAATTCTTTCGCTTGATAATTTTTTGTGGATGCAGTCTGAAAGATATTTATTATGTTCAAATAATTTAAATGGCTTCCATGTTGAAATGAATAAATTAAATCTATTGACTTTTTTCACAAAAAGTCTTTGTAACACTAAGTAACATGCACAATGTAAACTTAACTATGTATCAACTTCTGTTTGAAAGAATTTTTTGTTTTATTAAAAACACAAAGTGGCCGTTAAATTTAAAACCAGAATTTTTAGTCATGTACTTGAATCAATGTTTTTTAGTTTTGAGCTGAAGCATAAATTCCTGTATATTTTCATAAATAAATAAAATCACAAAAATCAAAACCCAACCAAAAACATTTTTAACAGCTTGTTAAAAAAAACTTGATTACAAGTGGTAAAAGATTTCTTTCTCAAAATAAATGGAGATGAACACGATTAATATTTTGTACAGTTCCATTAGAAAAGAAAACAAGAATACAGGTAAATAAGACATTTTCATTAAGTATCTCTTAGGTTGTTAAATTAAATTTAGTTTTGGTCATCCTAGCTAGGTCTTAACAGTTGAGTTTTAAATTTTTGTGATTTGATTGTTTTTCATCGATTTAATCAACAAAAACTTGATAAAAATAATTAAATATATAGTTAAACCAATCTGAATGCTTATGCAATTTTTAAGTTGGCTTATTGTAAAATTACCTTAGCGCCTCTAGCAACTGCAGCAATTGATATAGCATATCCAACCTCATGACCGGAATAACCAATAGGAATATCATGAAATTCTTTTTGAAAAGTTTGCAGTACCCGTAAATTAACTTCACTAGGTGGTGTTGGATATGCAGAGACACAATGAAGAAGACAAAAATTTGTATGAATCTGTTTCACTGTGTTGTAAACATTTTTCACAGAATCCATATGTTGCATACCTGAAACATAAAAATTAACATATGTATTCATATTATTAAAACATACCTTCAAGGTGCAACTTATAGGGGAGAGTGGGGTAAGACCGGGTGGTGGGGTGAGACCGGGTACTTTAATTTTGAACAAGGTTATGGTTTTCTACCGGACAGCAATGGAACTACACTCTACAAAACAAGGTAAAGGAGCGGCCATTTTGGCATCTTCGTAGCACCGATCAGACAGCGTCAGCATTTGTAAATTTGTTTTTTAATTCTTTCTCTCCAATGTTAACTGATTTTCTCATTAGTCTTGTTCAAGCAATTGAAGACTTAGGGTAACATTTAAAATTTCCCCATAATTACATGTTAAATCAGTTATTATTCTGTATAAAACTTTTTAGAAAAAGTTTTGTATGTTTTAAATAATATTCTATTTGCAATATCTCTACACTCGGGGTAAGACCGGGTACTGCCTACGGGGTAAGACACCCCACAATAATTCTCAATAGCCTAAAATCGGCTAGTTGAGCATCCCGGGAGTGCTGTCTCTATTCATCAGGTTGCTAAACTCTTTGGTGTAGTATTTCTCCGAGCAGGGAATATGCAGTCGGCAGTAAATTGTTTTAAACTCACAGGGATTTATCCTTTAATAACATAAATGTTTCCCATGAACATCAAAAACTACAGACAATCCAATATCATCAGAAGATAACCTTTCTTTAAATGAACGGTAAATTCATTTTTATTTCGCAATTCGCAACTTGAAAAAGCTGGAAATCTGGAGTCCGGTCTTGACCACGAACTTCCCAATATAGACAAACCTACTGAGGATGAAAATATTCCTGAACCAAATGAACCCTGCTGTTTGGGATTGAGCCATTAAATAATGTATTAATTGCATCCTCGTCTTTTGCTGTTTCCCCTAGAGACGTAATGCCACCAACTCATGTCAAAAGAAAAAGGGTTGAAAAACCCGGAAACTAAATTTGATACCACCTGCTTATACTGCAATGATTTATACTCCAACTCCAAAGACGTGGGCTTGTCACGTATGGCCCACGAGAGTTGTAGTGGTGCTGATCAGGATAACTATTAGGCTTACTTCACATCTGTTTTTTGTTCTTGAATGTTGTATACAATTACGTAAATAAATAATTTTCTTTGTTTTTTATAGACAAATATGTTATTTTAAATTTTCCCATAATATTAACATGGACACCCGGTCTTACCCCACCAAGACTGGGTGATTTGCCTTTTTTCACAAAATTAATTATAATAAATTTATTATTGTAGATTATCAATTTTAACGAAAATATTATTATAGCCATATAGGCTAGTTCGTGTGTATTTATAGTAAAGTTGGATTTTACATGATGAATATTTTAGCTTCAGTAAGCCGTCAAGTGTTAGCTACCCGGTCTTACCCCACTTTCCCCTATCAAATAGTATAATACTTCTCATTTTGTCTAGCTTAAAGGGTGTTTGTGAGCTTCTGGGTTAGTGTTTCACAAGGTTTGGTGTTAAGAGATGTACTGTTTCTTATATATTATAATAAAAAGACAGAATGGGAGAGAGTCTATACTCTCTATCTGTGTGTATGGCTCATGGGACAATGTAAAAAATTACCTGATAGCAAAGGAGATGACAGGAATGATGCAAAGTAACCTTTGTTTTTAAACATAGCTAAATATCCAATGGAAATCCAACCCACCTACAAGACATAAAAAACTGAAAGTAGCAGCAGGAAAATCAATCTTGGGTTCTGATTTAAATACAGTAGGATCTCGCTAATCCGGCCCTATATTGAGATCGGTAGTGCCGGATTACCGAAATTGCCGGATTAGTGGAACGTTAGGTATAAAAATAAAATGTAACATAAAAACATTGTTTATATAATCATATATAATATTTAATTACTGTACCTTCAAAAACATCAACTCCTATAAAAGCGAGTGTAAGTCCGTACGTATATGAGTAACATCATAATATAATATAACAGCTGATTTCACCCATCATCTGTAATTCTAAAACAAACCTAGCAAAGATAATAATTTCTGGTTATGTTTACAACTTCAATCAATATAAGTCGTGTGAAGTTGATTTTCTTAAAACATGAGAAAAATAACTAATGTAAGCTATAATACTATAAGATTTAATTTGAGGTTATAAAATGAATATAAATACAAACTTTTATCATCAATTTATCTATACATGTAAAAATGAATTGCTGTTCGTTAGTCTCGCTAAAACTCGAGAACCGCAAGACCGATTTAGCTAATTTTGGTCTTGAATTATTTGTGGAAGTCCAGAGAAGGTTTAAAAGGTGAATAAATATGAATTGCTGTTCGTTAGTCTCGCTAAAACTCGAGAACAGCCCAATTCAATAAAAATAAATTGTACAAAATTCCAACATACTATAAGGCTAATATGATTTAGTATTATTCTTAATTGACATAAAAAAAAACATGTTCAATTCGATTACCTAAGTCAAAGTGGTGAAATGGAATAACTACCCTTAAAATTAAATCAAGCAATAGCGAAGCATTGCCGGGTCCACTAGTTTTTTTATACAAATTTAAAGAAAAGATACCTATTTGTTTAACTTCGGAAACATTCATACATTTAAACAGCTGATTTCACCCATCATCTGTAACAACACTTAAACAAACCCAGTGTAGATTATAGTTTGGGTTATGTTTACAACTTCAATCGTTATAATTTCTTGTAAAGTTGATTTTTTTAAATATGAGTTATAGAACTAATGTATGCTATAATACCCTAAACATTTATAATATTTGCTTTGAGGTTATAAACTTTATATAAATACAACCTTTTATCATCAATATATTTGTTTATACAAATTTGAAGAAGAGATATATTCGTTTAACTTCGGAAACACTCGCAGATCTTTGGATAACATATTCGATTATAAATTTCTTTACTAATATTAATAACTTCTAAATCATTTGATCTATCAATATGAAAAAAAGCAATTAAAAGATAGTACCTTTATCTTTATTTAAATATAAAATAGCATAGACTATGTAAATAAATATTTTTAACACGTAGGCCTACAGTTTTATAATCCTTATTATTGTACACATTTACCGAGTTAAAAATCCCCATCAGCAATGTTATGTAGGCCTAGATAAGTATTCCAATGTTGTCTTTTAATAGTTTGATTTTTAAATGTTTCTGATGTGTATCTGTATAATGTAACAAATGTTACAAATTCTTCACGGGAGCTTACTAGAATTATAATATACAGTACAATACTGTAATACAATACATTACACTAGTTTGAAGAAAAACAAGAATAAAATGCTTATTTCTATAAAGTACAGTACATACAGTAAAGTCAAAAATAAAACGTTTAAATTTTAACTGCGAAAAAATTGTCTATGGTTTCTTGCTGCTTTTTTGAATTAAAGGAAAGTCTCAACACCTTTTCCTGCAGTCTTTTTAGGGTTATGATATCCTGTGCGGAAGCACCATTTTCCTCAGGCCACGAGATTACAGTGGTGAAAGCATTTAGAGTCGTATCGTTGTTTATTGTATGCGGGGCGGAGACCTGGCTCCCCTCATCCACCTCGTTTTCTTCACCGCTGTCCAGTACATCTGCTATGATCTCATGGTCTGTTAAGATCTGAATTGGTTCTTCTTCATCTCTGGCTAACCAGGTGTTTACGTCAGCTGTTTTCAGGTCGTTAGGATCTTCCACAAGATGCTCAATAATTGCTTCTCTTAAGTTATTTTTCTCAATGTCTTTATCAGAATCACTGTTCTTTTTTTTTTTTTTTTGTAAGGCTGTAATAAAGTCAGAGAAGGCCACAATTTTTCCCAAGAACAAACAAGTGTTTTTATTGCAAAGTTTTCCCAAGGGCTTGCTAGGTTAAAGACAACATCTTTGATGTTAGTGTTCTTTTACTTGAATAACACTTCCATCTTTCGATAAAATACTGTACAAGCTTTTTTTGTAACTGATTTTTATAGTTTGAATTACATTTTGGTCCAGTGGTTGAAGCAATGGAGTGACATTTGGGGGCAAAAACTTTGAGCAGTATTGCCCATCTTCAGATTTTAATTCATCTTCATGGGATATCCAGAAGCAATAGAGCTTTTTGGGGAAGATTTTGATTTTTTTTTAACTTTTTGACCGATGGAACAAAGTTTGTATGGAACCACTCAGTGAACAGTATTTTGCTCATCCATCCCTTTGTTTGGTTTGTGTATAAAACTGGCAAATTTACATTCGTCAATGCCCTGAGTTTTTTTGATTTGCCAATGAAAAGCAATTGTAATTTATGATTGCTGCTAGCATTAGCACACGGCATAAAAGTTATTCTGTCTTTAGCCAGTTTGTGTCCTGGAGCACTAGCTTCTGCTCTGTGAACAAATTTTTTTTTTTTGGCAGAAGGTGCCAAAACAAGTCACTCTCGTCTGCATTGTAGACTTGATCCAGGCTTAAAAGCATTTCATCAACACTTATTTTAAATTTATCTGTAAAGGGCTTAACAGATTCCATATCACAAGATAGTTTTTTCACCAGTTAAAGTTAAAAATCGTATTCCAAAGCAAACACTTGCACGAAAGTCATTCTTTTCCACAATTTTGTTATAAAAAAACTTAGCCTTTTCAATTATAATATTGCCTGATATAGGCGTATGTCTACTTCTTTCCTGCTTAAACCAAGCATAAAGTACTTCTTCCACTGGTGGAAACTCACCCGATTTCAAAGTTTTCCTTACAGTCTTAAATGATTCACCACTCTTGAAGAACGACTCAATTTTGTCCTTTTTCTTTTTTATATCATGTATTGTTGCACGGCCAATGTTGTACTCTTTATAGATAAATTAAATAACTTGTCACATTTTTCCAAACATTTTAAAATTTCATACTTTTTATCCAAAGTCAATGTGACGTGCTTACGTTTCTCCGACATTGCACTACACTACACTAATACAATAATACAGTACACGGAACAGACACACAATCACTACTGACACGTGCAAGCAAACGATGGCAAAATGGCTATCTACGTTGTACAGTGGTGCACTCTGATTTACATACATGCAAGGACTTGAAAAGTTGAATGACCTGGCATCACCGGATTACTGGACGTGCCGGTATAGCACACGGCCGGATTATAGAGACTGCATGTACTGTAGTGACGTTCTACAAAATGCTACAGTAGGAATACTTGATAAAACACAAACCAAGGATGCAGACATTTATATTCTGCCAATCTACAGATCGGTTCTTTCATAGTTTGTTCATATGATTTTGGAAATGTAGGGAGGATGCAATTGAGGTGCTATTTGGGAATTACAAATGCTTAGTTTTCCTGGAGGCTTAGATAAAGACATAATAGTAAAAAGTATTACACTCGTTCTATCTAAAGTTGAAAAGAAGAGGAAGAAGTATATTATATACATTTGATGACAATATACTGTATATATATGTCATAGTACGTTTACATAATAAATCAAAAATAATGATTTGTTTAAATCTTGTTTTCGTGTCCACCAGATAGACTACGTTGGTGTCTGAAGTCACCCCATTTTAGATACAGTAGAGAAAAAAAATGTATATATTTTTCTCTTAATAAAGAACTAACACATTATTTTCATGTTAACTATAAATGAATAGAATGTGTGTTTAGTAATCGGACATGTGCGGTTTGAGTCCATAAAATTCATAGGAATGTTAAATCGAATCTGAATGTTCCTAGAATAGCCCATTTGCTAGAGGGGGAAAAAGGAGTCCAAACCTACATTAAATCAGGTAGTTCTGATTTTTGTTCGGGATCGTTAGAAAAAAAAACAGTATCTTGAAAAAACAGCACTTTATCCAGTTTCTTTGCTTATAACTCCTAAACGGTGCATGTAGCCAAATTTGTTTCATATTCAATCTTGTAGAGGACAAAGTTTCCTCAAAAATCACAATTAACTTTGTTTCCACGACCAATAGCAAAGAAGGTAAAGAGCAGCAAAGAAGAGGTAAAATGGCAATTCCAGCAAAATTGTCACTTTTCCGTCCCTTTGGATCGCTTAAATTTAATGAAAAACAGATTTCAGTAAATGTGCACTCAAGTAAGTTGTGGAGATGTTAGTTACCTTTAAAGTAAATGTCTCAAAAAGTTTTTTTTTACAATATCAGGGGGTAAAATTGAGGGAAAATGAGAAATGTTTTTCTTTCGAGTTGTCCAGAAATGTTCTTTCAACTACTTCCTCACTCATATTCGTATCCATAAATGATAAAATTAATTTTATCATTTGTGTACCATGGTCCACGCAACGATGTACATGTTTTACAATTGTCCGGCAAGTTTGTAATTGTTGTGTGTTTTTGTGTTTTTTTTAAACGTGTGTTCTGTGTTTTTAATGTGTAATGTGTAAGTGTAACTTGAGAATGGGATTACGGTCCCGAAACGTGTTGTAACATTTTAACGACCAAAATAAGTCACATGACGGACCAATAACAGGTAATATTTAATATTATTATTATATTATCCTATATATTACGAAAAAATAAACGTCATATAGCCATGTTTTGTGATTTTTTTTTGTCTGGGGCAAGGGACCGTTCAACAAAAGGCTCCTAGTACAAGGGGTGAACTTCAAGGGCACAAAGGAAGGGAGGTTATATTATCCAAATGGTGGGGTGAGGAAAGTATCCCAGGTCAGTCCATCAGTATACTCGATGCAGCCAGAGTGATTACTTTTTTCCAAGTCTTTAGTTTTTCCATGCGATGATTTTTTTTAAACGTGAATTTTACAGTCCTATCAAGTGTTTTGAATGATACCAAGTTTTCCTACTACTGTCCAGGTCCAGTTAAAAAACTCTACTAATTATTATGAAACTATAAGTGGAATATACTTAAAATTACCTCTCATATTTTTAATCATAATTTTCAAAATGGAGGCCGTTTTTTAACGTAGAATATCTTGAAATCTGTTAACTTTACAAAAAATATACTAGAGACAAAAGAACTGTGACTACAACACCTAAGGAGAAGTTCCTGTTTAGTGAGCAAAACAATAAACGCTTCGCCAAACTTCTTCAGACTGCACTTAAAGCTTCAAACATCACCACCAAACATGCTGACATATTAATCATCAATACTGCTAAATACCTAGTCTTACAATAAAAGGCTTTGTGATTATGGATGAAGATATTGACCTTCTTGTTTTGCTAACATGAACTTCGCCTGCAATTGACAATGTTTACATCAAAAAACCAGATGTTTACATCTGGGAGAGGTAATTAACCAGATCGTTTCTACTCCATTGAAATATGATTTTTCTGATATTGTATTGGTCCTCCATGGAATAAGTGGCTGCAACACCACATCCAACATGTTCGGATTCGAAAAAAAGTCTTGCAACCTTTTCCGTTCAAACCCACTATTGCAAGAGGTAGCACAAACATTCTAATTAATTTTACCTTAATTTGGTACGTTAACTAATTCCTTCCTTCTTCTCACTTCTTATTCTACTACCGCGGTTTTGGGCATTCGCCTATCCTCAGGTAAACACTTTACCAACATAAAAACTCTAATAAAATTAAACATTTAACTCCGTGTGGAGATTGTTAAAATTTCAAAGTTCAAATATATTTCGCGAACGACGTGCCGTTATCTTGTTTTCTTGCTATACTTTGTCCCATTCTTTCGGCATCAATGATGGTATCAAAAATTGTATTGGATTGAAAAGACAATTGGTTGTTTAGTAAATGTTGTGCTGTACTTATTCTAGCTTTGACAATGCACATACATAAACGGATTTCAACACTAACATGAAAAGCGTTTTGCATGTGTGTAAGAAGGGGCGCATGCATTAGAAGAGTATGAAATCTACAAGTGAGTAGTAGAATAAGAAGTGAGAAGAAGGAAGGATTAGTTGACATACCAAATTAAGGTCAAATTAATTACACTAATCCGTAGGCTAAACCATGGAATTTAAATTCTATAACGTTTCTGCCGCCGCTGCAGAAACTTCAGAGATGGGAGAGTGAATTTTGGTCAAATTATATGGAGGGGACCTCGACCAATCCCGCTCCAATTTGTGCTACTTGACATTTATTAGCAGCTCTGCTAAGCTTGATTTGGCCAAATTTCCACCGACGACAAGTGCAGCCCACTTCCAGGTCGTTTTAAACAAAATTAAAGAAAAGCACATTTTTAAGTGATAAAATCAGGTTATTGTTCATTAGTCCATAATAGACTGAAACATACTCAGGTGCAACATATACTTGGCATCAGTAATACCGCTGCAAAAAAAATACATTAGTTTGATCACTAATAAAACCAAAAATTTATAGTCTACAACATTATTTAAATTTATGAAAACAATTCCACTTAAAGTTTCTGTAGTTATTCAAAGTGTTTTAATATAAAGAGGGGAAGTAAACTAGTTTTACAAAATCAATATAGAGAATGCCTAAGAAACCGTACACATTTTTCAGTTCCAAAACCTAGTTTGCCTACTAATGTTAATTTTATTCATTCATTCAATCTACCTAGAATGTTATACATTTCAGAAAAGATATGGCAAATAGCAACATTGAATACTTTTTAATCTCATGGAAGCAAGTTTATTTAGTTTGAATGATGTAAAGCATTTAAACAGGTTTAACCTGTGCTCCCCTGTTCTGCCACACTGTGCTGCTTGAAGTGTATTTGTTCAAATTGTTATACAACTATAACTGTAAAGAAATAATTAATTGTTAACAGTCAATTTGTATTTCATAAGTTTATACACGATTGTACTCTACCAATAAATATAAAAATTATAATTTAAAAAAATATTCTGTTAGCTCTACCTTATAAGTTTACATTTAGTGATTAGACAAATAAAACACAAATTTAAAGATTAAAATGAATCAAGTATTACAATATATGATTTTCTATTGATAAAAATGACTTTAGGAGTAGATGTAAAACTAATTATTATGAATATATAAGTGTTGGCTGGGTGGGTTGTGAAATCAGGTGTTGTAAAATATGCACCAACTCAAACCTCTTAAGCTAAGTAAGACGTTTTTTCAAGAACGGAAAATGAATGATAAAGTTTTGTTCAAATTTGAATTAGTAATTTATAATTTATATAAAAACTTACCTCAATTAAACAGAAAATCCATGCGTCTATTCAGGCAGCAAACTTTTTTTGATTAACGTCTGGAATATGTCCATAATTAGAAAAAAAAACTCAAAACAAACTAAAATTACTTAAACATGAAAAATAAATAACTCACATAACACATTCTCATGCATTATAATTGCATTCACATAATCATAATTACTATGGAGTACATAATTGTTCTGAAAAATGAACAATGCTTCTAAAAAAATTACATTAATCAGTCTTTAAGAGTAACTAAATATATAATTTCAACAAACTTGTTTGAAAGTCATGAAACAAACACATAAAATAAAATCTTAAATACATGGAAGAAATAGCATACACATAGCACGATTTTATGCTTTAAAAAAACATTCTGTAAACAATATACATGCACATCATGGAGAATAACAACACTGCTATTGCAGCGACTTTGGTAACAGTATTGAACCAAATAACTGAACATTGAAGTGAAGCTGTATCTGGCCTCCTGTCCTACAAAAAATGTAACAACACAGCACATTTTTTTTTTTTACATACACTTACCACTTCATGCAAAATATGCTTCCAGACATAGCACATCGCAGCGTAACCTGTTGTCAAAGTAACCAAACCAGCTAACTGATTGAATCCAGACGATAATCAGATATTTGTGTGTAAAGAATGTAAAATTTTCATCTCGATGCAAACAATCCAGGTAAAGAAAATATTCTAATCATTTTAATTACAATGATCATACAATTTATTAAATATCTTAACCTGAGGTACTAGACAGAGAGTGGAGAGGTGATTCAAATGTTTTGTATTTGATTTTTCTTATCAAAAAAATATAAAAATTTACCATGTGCTTCGTCAGTTCTGCAGTACGAAGCCAATCCTGTTAAAGTTACTTTCTGCTTGGTTTCTTAAAACTAATTACAAGTCTTGTGGCCAAAAATTGTGTTAACTTTTCATAACCACAAAGATTTGCATTCCTGGTTGGGGAAATGTTTTAAACAAGTCTATGTACTGTACCCTATTTAAAGAAAGAAAACATGTACAGTTTAGTAATATGGTCTTGCAATGCCACATTGTCTTAAACAAATCTTCAATTACATGCCAAACTAGTTGCCACTCCAATTTGAAGTGATTCTTAAACATTTCTAAGGGTTGAATAGATCCTTATAGCCTGCTGGATTTGCCTATTACTGTTTAAAAGTGTACCTATGGTTAAAACTATGCCTAACTTAACTCTAACTTTAATGCCATTTGCTAATCTCAGGACATGATTTAGTTGAATTTGTATAAATCAGTTTTAATGTACTTATTTGAAGTCTATCTAATGTCAGAAAACTGTAATTCATATTTTAAAGGTATTTGAAATGGCAAGCGTTAAACTTGAATTGCCTGTTAAAGTGAAATTAATATTTTAAATATTTAACAAACTAAGTGTAATTTTCAAACTGCCAAACTAAATTGAATATTTGACTTTGTGTCAAGGGTTAAGTAAATTTGTCTCATCTCATATCTGGCCTATTAAGTGAAATCATTTTTAATTTAACAGTTTTCACTGGTCCAAGTGAAGGAGACATATGAGTGCAAAATAAAAAGCTTACCACTCACCAAAGGCAAACTCAACCTACTGAATGAACAGTGTTAACCAAAATTGTAGCTAGCTAAAACAAGTGTTATTTGTCTTAATTTTATATAGCCTTTTAGTAATCTTTGCATAGTTTTGGTTTATAATTTTACTAAGGTGGAGCAGTATTTGTTTAAAAACTTGAACTCTAAGTGTACAATTATTCTTCCTAGATTTAATATTTTAAGAAGAAAATATAATAAAAAGCTAAGTTATAAAACTTTTATTTTCTCACTATACTATAGTATAGAGAAAGTATAGTGATCACAAAAAAAAATCGATGTTGAGATTTTTGTGGAAATATCCGTTTTGGGACCCCCTGAGTCCAAAAAAAGTGGATTTTACAAAATGTCTGTCTGTATGTGTACAAAGCTAGAGTAAAACTATTCGATCGATTTCAAACAAATTTGGTTCACCATCTTTAATAACGCATGACCACTTTGACACAACCAATGCCAAAGAGCTTGATTAATATGTAAAGAAGTAACCTGCTGTTTGGAAGTACAGCTCATAAGGCATTCTTTTCTGTTCTGCTGCTTTAATGATGAATTTTAACATACTCTTAGTTACTTTTAAAAACTTGATTCCTAAATTTTCTTCACATTTAAAGTTTCTAATCACGCCTTTCTTTTTAAATTTGATTTTGTTTCATTTAGAAAGATGGCAAAATTATATACTTTTCTAAAATCATATTGAACTTGCTGTGAATAACGTCTTATCATAAACTAATTTGTTTCCGAGTTGACTCCGAAAATTGTTCAATGAAATAACCTCACTTTGTGTTGTAATCACCTTCACAAGATAAAGCATAAAGGTAAAGAATAAAGAGCATAAAGCATCAAATTTTACATTGATAATTATCATTGTTTCCATCTTATTTTACAATTTCAAAATTGTCCACAGTGCCACAAAGTACGTCCTTCAACATTTCCATATTATTAACCGAAAGCACACTCTAAAAAGGTACCTCAAGACTTTCTAATGAAATAACCACACTTTGCTTTGTAATTTGATCACCATCACAAGATAAAGTGTTAATTGTTTACAATATTAGCAATAACAATATCTTTGAATAGTTAAAAAAAAAACAAATGAGACTGATGGACGAAACGCAAGCAGCATGAATGCAACTATGCATCGCCTTAAACACACGTTTGGAAGAACAGTTTGCATTACAAACAAGTGCACGATAGAAGGACGCATGCCTTGAATTAAACATGAGTTTAGAAAGAGAATTAGCGTAACAAACCTGTGCGTGTTTCAAGGCATTAAACACGGAAAAGGAAATATATAGGTTACCTAGATCACCTAGAGCCAAATAAATAAATTAAATGTTAGGAATAGTTTGTTAACTTCTAACTTAGGCCTATATAAGAAATGATAACAGAAACTTAAAAGCTGTTAGGAAAACTAAGAACAATACAATATAGAGAAGTAGGGTGTATTTACATAAAGAAGAAAGAAGATTAGATCTGAAAAATAAGACATAAGACTGATAAGAGAATGAGAAGGCGAGACCAAGAAAGATTCGATCATTTTTCGTTCATCGTTCCTTTGAATCCTGGTCAGTAATCGGTCATTTCAGTCTTTGTATCTAGGATCAGTACATGTCAATTGACTCTCGGTTCATATCACAATGAAATGTGTTTTGTGTAAAATGTAAATATAGGTAAAGCAGACAAATTAATAAACACAAGACAACCTCATTTTTATTTAATATAAACATTCTTTCTTGTTTGTATCAAAACAAACAAGCAGACGAAATATTTTTGCAAAATAATAGCAGACAATTGAAGTTAAATAGGAAACCATGTTTGAAGTCACATAAAGGAAATGATGTAAGAAAGACAGTTTGCATTGTGGGAACAATAATCACATCCGCAGTTAAAAGATTTGTTCTTACAGAATAGTAAGGCCGTTTGAATGGAATGGACCCTTAGTGTGTTCTTTTAAGCGTTGAACTTGAGTTTTACACTGAAATAGTGGTTTATTAATATAGTTTTATAACTAAATTTTTTTTTTAAATGATTCTTACATCGATAGTTATTTTGAATGTTCTAAAGTGAAATAATTGATTTAAAGGAGTTTTTAAGATTGTGGACCACGTGATACGTGTATTAAGATGACACAAATAAGTTAAAGGATTTTTGAAGTGTTTACAACAAGTTATTGGTATAAGAATTTTCAGTTTGAGTTAGTGGAAGGCTTTATGATTTGTGGAGGACAATAAAATTAACAGTTTAAAAAGAACAAAGAATAACTAGAAAATGTACATTCAAAAGTAAGTCAAGTGTCTGCTTAGCAATTTGATTCTTATATGATACAAATTTAGACTTTAAGGTCTAAACTGTTATGGTTTTGTTTTTAATAATGTTAAGTGTAATGATACCCTTATAAGGATTTTCACCTGTATATATATTTAAACTGCAATTATTAACCTATGCCATTTTTCCTGGAGGAATTAAACACTATGTGCTGTAAAAAGTTTGATAATTATATAATATGCTGATCTACTTTTTTACGTAGACCTTTTGATATGAGATTAAATTTAACTTCGATAGATTAATGATGACAATGACTCAAATTTTTTTGAAAATCAAATCAATCTCAAATTTACCAAATTTTAACTATCCATAAGACCAGACTTCAGTACTGACATGAACAAGTTAACTAATCTAAGTAATTCTCTTGTAGTTATCACTTCTAGCTTAAATGTTCTATGCCTTGGATTACTGTACTAATAATAATTTAAGTAACCATAATGTGTTCTATATTGATACATATTTATCTGATAAATTTTCACTAAAACATGTTAATTTTCTTAGTGATTTAACTACTTTTGTATAATATATTTTTATCACCTTTCTAAAAATTATTTGTTCACAGACTTAAAAATGTATATGTTTACCTGTAGAAATAATAAGAGGACGGAGAGTTAGTGCTGCTTGATGAATCAAAGGTAAATTATTAGCATCTCCAGATCCGATTTTAATAAATGGAACATTTAAGGAATCCATAAATTGTAAGGATACCTGGAATGTATAATTGTATTAGACACCAAGTTGATATATATTGATGAGAACAGTTTATTCATTCAGAAAAATTACATATATAATAATGTATATTACATAATTACATTTACTCAGCTATTAATAAATGAAGAAGTTTATTTTGAATTACAATTTAGTTGTATTTACTAATTACATTTCATTCCCCACATTTCACAAAACACCTAGAACTAATTAATTTATAGTGTGGACAGGTATTCACCACCTTATATAGCAATGACCACTGGATCTATGTTGATGGTGGTTGTGCTAAATAACAACTTGCATTCTAACAACTGTTGAGATCACAGTTAAGGAGAGGGGAGCCATCTTGAGGCTAAATGATTAAGCCTAAATCAGTCTGTTAGGAGGAGACTCCAAACCAAACAATGTAGACTCGCTTGTCTTTACCTTCATTTAATTTAGTTATAAATCGATACCAGCAGAGGACCTCTTTTAAAAGTCAATAAATGTTATTGAAACCTCTACATGTTTACCGCTTCATTGAAGAACCTTCTTCCACCACCACCATCCTGACAACGCACGTACGCTCGCTAGAGAGCAGAAGCCACCACCTGACAGGGAAAACATCGTCACAGGGAGCCAGACGCAAGAGAGCCGGACACGCAGCACAAGGCCCGTTACATCTGGTTTCGAGAAGTGATCTTTAACAAGCTGTTACATCTGGTGTCAGAAGTCGTTCTTCAATTACATAAAAAGGAAGATGAATTTATTATTCTTCTTGGGTACAACTTGAAGATGGTACCCAATAAGAATAATATATTCTTTTAATATTTGTTTAGCAAAACTTTAATACATTACATTAATTTATTGTCGCCACTGTTTACTAAATATAAAAAATATACCTACAAGTTTACAACCAAAAGTCTTAATTTCTAAAAAAAAAGAAGACTAAACAATGTATAATTTACTGAAGTATAGCCCAAAATCAACAATGTTTGTTAAGTGTCAATCCTCCTTTGTAAGTCATTTTAGTACTGTACTTTCTACAGTAGTATATTAAGTTAATCTAGTTCTGTTGATTTTGAAAATGCAAACTTTTTACTACCTAGTACTAAATGTTTAGTTACATATTATTATAATGTTTAGTTTAGTTACAATTAGTTCCACCTATTATCAATCAATTCATTGATTTGCCTTCCATGAGTATCAGTTATTATGCTAATCAGTGGTAGATTACCCACTAGGTATGATAGGCACGTGCCTAGGAGCCGCAAGCTCCAAGGAGCCAATTGAGTTTTGCAAAATTCCCATGATTTTTGAAAAACTCATACGAAATTGTTCTGCACGATCTGCTTGTTTGTTTTAGTTGGTACATAAAAACTGTGTTTTTCTACAACAAATTATGGAAATTGATATACGTTTTTATACAGTTCTATTCAGAACTAAATTACAAAAATTTGATTACTTTGAAAAAATTACAAAAATGTTCTACTATTTGTATTGTAGACATAAAGTTGGATTTATTTTTCCATTACTAAACATTTTGTGTTGTCTGAGCTAATAACTTTTTAAATTTTACATCAAAAACTTTTTAGTTGCGTGTATGAGTTCTTGTAAGTTACAAAATATATGATGAACACTTTAGGATTAGGATAGAAATTACTATATTTGGCGAATTAAAAAAAATAGTTCTAACACAAAAAATCCGCCATTACGATACCCAGATATAGGGTTAAAAGGACATTTTAACAATTAATGTCATAGCTTAAATGTATACACAAATTTCATCAGCCCAGTGTTTTCCTATTTTAGTTGATCTTAACATCTATCATGCAAGTTGTATTGGGGACCGCGAACTGATAAGTGCCTAGTGAGCTCGTAATCCGCCATTGGTGCTTATGTTTTGAATGTTTAAACATAACAATACTTCAACAACAACAAAACCTTATACCAGAAACAACGAAATACTATAAATGATACTAATATATCAAAATACATAGCCTGCAAAATGCTATAGGCTATGGTTGTTTGCATATAAAATTAACAAGCACTAAATAATAACAATCCAATAATAGGTTATGTTCTAATAATAACTTCTGCGATAACATTGGACACATTTTCGAGTTGAGGTATCAAGACAAGGCACAAAGACGAAGCAAGACTTCATGGAATAATTCGCAGTAGATGTAGATGCGCAAGGAAGAAAATACTTCTGCGCATCGACACAACACTACTGCGCCTACTGGAAACAAGGTGAATTTCTTGCACATCGCTATAGCGATTAATAATGAGAAGTACTAAAAATTAGTTTCTTTTTTTATATATTTTAGATGAAAACTACTTTTTTATCTCTTCAGAAACATTATTAAAGAAAAGTAGCCTACTTTAAAACTATATAACTTCCTACAACATCGATAGTCACAGTGAACTTTTATTTCTCATCAAAAATCAGTAAAATTATACCTTCCTCTTATGGAAAACTTACTTCTTTCTTTTAATAATAAAAAAATCATTTATACAAATAATTATTTTTTAAGAGGTTTATAAGCAATGAGGTGTGTAATTCTATGATTTCATAGTAAAGTTTTACTTTATTTGA
>JAGFPH010001201.1:126353-142905 GCA_018207615.1 Philaenus spumarius
TGAATAATAATTACTACACGTTCCAAGGTTGCACTTCCTGTCGAGTTACATCTTTGAATAATAATTGCTACACATTCCAAGGTTACATTTCCTGCCGAGTTACAACTTTGAATAATAATTGGTAAACACCCAAGTTTATATTTCCTGCTGACACACCGTTTTGAATAATAATTAACAAACATCCAAAGTTGCACTTCCTGTTGGCACACCCTTTTGAATAATAATTAACAAACAGCCAAGTTTGTACTTCCCGACAATTTGCAGCGGTCAACAATCGAAGTTGGCATAATAATCTAAATCTTCTCCATACCTAGCGTTATATTTTTTTATACGCGTTTGCAAATATCAAATAAGTAATACAAATTAAAATACTCTCAATAATTATTAAGTTCTTTTACATATTTTAATTTACAATAGCTTAACATTTCGTGAAGATTATTCCAACACAATTGTTTTGAATATTTTCGTAGAAATTTTAAAGTGCCTAAACGTAGCTCTCCATTTTCCCGATTGAACAAGTTTAATGATGAACAATGTTTCAAAATCTAACTTATGTGAAACTTAATCTAGAAACCAAAATGACACATTCGTATCTATAAAAACAATATTTAACATATTAAGCTGGTTTAGAATTTTTTCTATTAGATTTTCATTTGAAATATATTTGTAAAGATTTTAAAATAACCCTCTAAATTTATTTACACTCTCCTCATCTTTTTTCAATATTTCCAAAGAATTCTCTAAAACATAATCACACTTATCCAACGGTATTGCAAAATTTACAGCACTTTTTGTACAATAAATTGCCAATTTGTTAAAAAAATTTTCAAATATTAGTTGTATTCTTAAATTATGTGAATTATTATTCACCATATATTGTTTTATGATTATCCTTATATTGTAGAATATCGTCCTTTTACACAACCGACATTTAATTAAAGTTTTTGTATTTATTGTACTATCTACAATTGATTTTGTAATAATAAAATTACCACACAATCGATTATATGAGACAACAGTATGTATAAAAATAAAATCGTTAGCGGAAAAACTTTGCTTCTCTTTTGCACTCGACATCTCTCTCCAACTGTCGCTCTTGCGGGTTATATAAAATGAATACACAAAGAATATTAAACATTGTTTATTAATTCATATAGGATAGGTACATCAGCATAATTTACAATCTTTTTACATTGTTTAATTTTTCTTCATGAATATGGTGCAACTCTCTAATATAATTTAAATTGATGTTATTTATTTCTTCTGGACGATTCCTCCTAAGTATTCTTAAATATCAGGTGGCGGGTTCTGTGTTAACATACAGTTGAACGACTTTTTCGGTAATAATTTGGTAGAAGGTTTCCCAACAGAAGAAGCAATTTATACTCTACAGAATTAATCTTTCCCATTTTATACAATAGCGGGGAAAATATTTCTCTAGAGCTGAACAATGATCTATCCATTATAATGATGTATCCATCCTTTAGGTATTTTCCGGCCTCCATCTCATTTTCCAGCATGAGTAATAAAACAATTACTTGGAAAGTAAATGCATAACGCTCTTGATCTTCATAAAACATTTTCAAAACATTCTCACCATAGAAATTTAACCATTTTGTTACGGGTTCTTCTATATGCTTTACCTTAAAATTGTCGGATTGTAGATTCTCATAAGTTGTGATGCAAGCACACTCTTACCTGCACCTATATTTCCTTCTAATATAATTATCATGATGTTTGTAATTTAAAAAATATGTCAAATCCTGCTCGGTAGCGGCCTTTATTCCTCTCGCTCTCCTTGTTGATAACAACAAAAGAATAGCTGTTGCCATCGTTATTGTTCCAAACATTGGCACACAGTTCTTTGAATAATTCGAAGGACATATCTGTAATCGCGTGGTCATTATAAACATGCCGTAAATTACAATCATCCTGTTTGAATAATAAAACAAGATTTGCATTATCACGAATCAGCTGTTTTGGAATGTGGCTGTAAGTTTGACTCAAGTAAAAAACATCTAGCTTATAATATCTTCCTGTTGTAAAATAGTTGCGAATATTATCCTGTTTCTCGCACAACACATCGTCGAGTATAATAAAAGAATCTGTTTTTATATTTTTGTTAGATCGGGGACTTCTTTATTTTCCGAAAACATTTGATATCTAATTTCTGGGAGACCTTTCAAACACAGCTTAAAAACTTATATTTTGGTTGGCATAACGATTTAGAAAATACATACATGTTTTTAAATTGCAAACCATTTGGAGAAAATAATAAATTCATTATTAAATTGGTTTTTCCTGAATTACTGGGTACTGCTGTAATACATCTAATATTATTTGGAAGAAGCATATTGTGTTTTGCTTTTTTTATTTTAACAGTAGGAAATATTATGTCGTCAAAATTTATAATTGGAAGTTTAACGCGCTGTTTCACCAACTTCATAGTAAATCTTTTTTTTTCTATCGAGGAGTCCATTGTACTATCGAACCCCCAACCAGCGAACAAGCAGTTTATTTCCTTACTTGCATATCACTTTCTCTATTAAATAGATATCTTCATACTTTTACTCATCTCACTTTACTACGGAGGAGGAGGAGGTTACGGAAACTATGGTGGATATGGAGCACCCGGATACGATTACTCAGGCTACGGTGGATATGGAAGTGGTTATGCAACTGGTGGATATGGTGGTGGAGGAAAGCAGAGGGGCGGTGGCCGAGGCCAGAGACATGCGCTCTATTAGGACAAGTGACCTCATACTCCTTCATGTCTAGATGTGTCCCTATTGTGTCTTGTTTAGACAAGATTTGACACCGTATTCATGAAATTGTCCGCATCGAATCATTCCATCAACAATTCACAGATGTGGTTGCTTGTATCATTACCTGAGGACTCTTGACTTTGCACCGCTTTGTACATGTGTATTTATATTACTTATACCTTATAAACATAAAACTTTGTGTTCATGTGGTTTTTTTTTTAGATTTATTACTAAAAAGTAGACATAATTTTTTGTGAATACAAACATTTCTTTGTGGGAGCCTGCTTCGTGTTGACAGTGAATAAGTGTTAACAGTACATCAGATTTTTAAAGATTAACCATCTTTTTAGGATAAATTTATTATTGTCCACATTACGTGTATTTTCAACAATTTAAAAATATAATTTTCAGAAAAGTAAAATTAAACAGCAATTTTTCAGTATTTTTGAAGTTTCCTACCACCTTTTCAAATATTTGTATTTTATGTTTTTGTACGTGTAAATATATATCTTTTTTTATTACGTAGGGACCTTTATATAAAGACTACTCGCTTGGCACTAATTATGTCGAGAGAGGATCATATACTTGCTACAATAACTCAAACCCCATCAAGAATATTTTAACATATCTTTAATTCCAATAACAGATAAATAGACTATTAAATACAGTGATCTACTAACATGTTCAAAAACAATAATCTTTAATACATTCTATGCCTAACTCTACGGGCAAAACTGAGTTCAAATAATATATTTACTTCCCAAAATTCTCAAACACGGATATCACTCAAATGAATAATTACTTTAATTATGAAACAAACAAAACTGATTCTACTTAGCTTGATGCTATAAAACTTTCCCCAAATATTCACAATAAATGTTCCCTCACCTTATTTTGTCCTCGTGGCTTCTTCCGGTCAGCTCGTCCTGCCCCGACGCACACCTACACTCGTACCACCCAAAAAGCCCTGTCTCGAATTTAGTCGCCTCTATTTAACATCTCTGTCCCCACTCAGTTTTACTCGTCTAGCTCGGTCGTTGGCTTACTACAAAATGCAACTATGCGATTTGACTTCATCGCGTGTTGCTACCAATAAAATTCTACTTATAATATAATTAAAATATAAATGAATACTCTCCATCATCTCACTTTGTAACACTTTGTTTTACTTAATTCTTCGTTGTAAAATCCTCCTTGTATCACATCACCTGATTCGTCTTTTAAAATGTATGTGACTGGAACCGTAGTCTTAATCTCATAGACTGTGTAGATTTCGTTTGATCAGCCGGGGTAGTGACCTTTATCAAAAAATTTCTTATTTCTACTAATCCTAACTTTATAACCCGCTTTAAATCCATTTTCAACCTTTATTTTTTTCTATTCTTAATTATTCTCTGCAAAACTAAATACTCGTAATTCTTGTTTACCTCTACCGGTTTCAACCCAATTGTTCTGTGCATAGTGTTATTGTATTTTCTAATAATTTCTGGTAACAAATTTAACCATTTATAATTACCCTGTTCACTAAATGCTATCCACATTTTTCTCTTTATTGTTCTATTTAATCTTTCTAGAATAAACGCTTTTTTATCAGAAAAAGTAGAATAATGATTAACACCATACTTATCTAACAACCTTTTAATTTGAACATTGTAAAACCCTTTTCCTTTATTTGTTTGTAAATGTTTCATATGATGCTTATGTAAAATTGGAATGGTTGCAAAACTCTTGCAATCTCATCAGCATTTTTTGCCTTTATCGGCTCGGCTATTGCAATTTTACTAAAACAATTTATTACAACTAATATATATTTATAACCTTTATTGATTTTAGAAAATGGTAACATCTCTACAAGATCTGCCTGAAAAAGATCATGCAAACCTTTAAGTTCAACATAACCGGTAGAAAATTTCTACAAACCTGTTTGTGCAATTCTTTAGCTATTTTATTTCTTACATTTCATTTTTTTAAAACATTATTAATGCTTAACTATCTTACAATAAGGTGCCGTGCTGCTTTTCTATGCTCTTGTTTAAGACAATCCTCCTCTTGCCACCGGTCGAGTGTAACTCCACACACAAGACAGCTGGTTGCATCTCCTTGTCCCGTATAATAGAATCCAGTATCAACCATTTCATCAATTTTTGGAGAGGGTTTTGGCCAATGAAGAAACGTTTCTCTCATCAACTCTTCAGTTTCATAACAATTTTTTTAAATTCTCCGTATTTGTATAAATTTAGGGAAATATTTTTGTTTTGTTCGCAATTTGGATTTAAAATCTTATGTAAAAAATTGATATGACTAATTGTTAATCTTTCTGTTCCGGATTCCCAACCACAACACACAATATTTTGAACGGTAAAAACACAATATTTGAATATTTTTGTACGGTAAAAACCCGATTTTATCAGATCTTTTTTTGAACAATTAAATATATTATCAGTCCAACAGCCTGTAACATCCTCACCTGAATCCAACATCTCTCTTACTTGACAGCGGATCGGCAAAAGAAACAATTTGTCTTCTTCAAAGGAAATGATATACCATCAAATTAAAACCGGTGTTCCCTGCATATAAAACAATTCAACACGTCAGGATCTTTTTTCAAATCTTCTGGTAGTATGTCGTAAATATTTTCTATATTTTCGTGATGGCGTATTAAAAACTGTTTAGGTTTAATATTTGACCAATTCTTGTTGCATCTCCTTATATCCTTTAACACAACATTCTTTGATTGCTAAATTTACAGCACAAACTCTGTCTTGAACCAAATGTTCCAATTTCCACCAGTTAAGTAGCACACACGCTTTTACATACGCACAATTTTTAGAGCTATGCTCAAAAATACATGGTTTACAAGCAATATCACTCCAAAATTGTCTCTTTAAGATACAGTAGAGTCCCGGTTATTCCCCATTCGGTTATCCGCCATTCCGTGTTATCCGCCACACCAGCGGCACTTATTTAATTTAATTGTAGGCGTCAGTGATTGTAGCGGTACGTGTCTGCGATAACTTGCAAGCGTCAGTGAGCGTACGTGACTGCGATAGCTTGCGGGTGTTAGTGTACGTGCTCTGTGTCTGACTGTACCACGAGAATTCCCCCACTACCACTGGCCCGACCCGCTTACTGTCAGCTCGTACGAACTCGTTTTGTAAACAACTGTGTCTCTCTAAGTGTTTAGTGCGTGCAGTGAGGTTATTCGTTAACATTAAGTTTTTGAGTATGATATGGTGAAAGTACCGTACAGAAGTTTATGTTGTGTTATTTAATTTTGATCTGAATTTTCTGTTTGTACAGATAATTCTGCATTAAATTTATTCGAACTGTAATTAGTTTCGGGACTTTTTATGTACAGTATTATATTGTGCCTTTACTGTATTTATCCTAACAATCTTGTCATTCAATTTCGTAATTTTATTGAAAATAACTGTATTCCATTATTTTTCTTTTCTATTATATAGTATTACTGCAAAATATCGTATTTACTCATTAAATTTACAATAAAAAGTATTAATGGTGTAAAACGTCTATTATTTGTTCAACCCTACCTATTATCCACCATTTTAGCTTATCCGCCCTTCCACCGGCCCGTTTATGGCGGATAACCGGGACTCTACTGTAGTTTAATTTGGACAGTTTAAATCATCTAAATTTGTTATACTTACATCAAATTCTGGTGATAAAAGTTTGGTGATAAATTTCTTTTTCTCAAATCCTTTAACGTACACCACTCCAGATATGGCAATCCTGTGAAAAAAATCGTTTAACTCTGAATATGTTTTCACTCCCGAATTCCAAGATAGTCCGTGATATTGTTTCTCCAACCAGCAAACCTGTTTTTGTAAATTGTTGGATAGTAAATCAAAATTGTGAGGGGGTTGAAAAAACTGAAGTTCATATACCTCTTCATCTAAAGATAAAACTGCCAATTCTTTAACAACATACTCATTACTTGAGTCCTTAAATCCTTGAAAATCGATAATAAACTCCATTATTTGGTTTTTTTGCTCGGTGTCTGCAACGTAAAACCTTCTAGTTGATTGGTTGCTGCTCTGATCGATTCTTCAGTTAAACAACGTTCTTCTCTTGCACGATCCGCTGCCAATCTTATCCAACAAACACCGTTTCTTGCGTCTTTATGTTCGGGGTCACTACTAACTTGATGAACAGTATTCAACTCTTCTCGAAAATGTACTCTAGGAGAGTTGTCGGCCATGGCTTTTATACCTCCAGCCACTTATAAGCATCACCTTTAAATAACCTTGTACGTGAGTCTTTGAACGTGTTCGAATGTGGGTTTGGATGTGATCAGATGCGCGTGACCGGATGTGGTCTTGAACGTGAGGCCTCGAACGTGACCGGATGTGCGTGTGACTTTGTACATGTGACCTTGTAAGTGACCGGATGTGACCTTGTACGTGTTGCCCATGTATAGGCTGTGACCTTGTACGTGATGCCCATATATGGGTGAGTGACCTTGTACGTGACCGGAAGTACATGATGCCCGTATGTCGAGGGAGGCACATACAACATTGTGCCCTGGGTATCCCATTTCCTTACTACTGATATATTTTCATTTTTTTATACAGTAGGCCTACTATTCAGAAATAAATTATGAAACCTTTGTTCATTTAAAAAAAAATACAAACATGTTTTACTATTTGTAATCTAGACATAAAGTTTGATTTTTTCACGCAATAATATAAGGTACTAGAAAATCTGTTTTTTTAAATATTTTTAGATGAAAACTACTTTTTTATTTCTACAGAAACATTATTAAAGAAACATACTTTAAAACTGTATAATTTTCTATAACATCGATAGTCACAGTGAAATTTTATTTCTCATTAAAAATCAGTAAAATCATATCTTCCTCTAATGGAAAACTTACTTCTTTCTTTTAATAATAAAAATTCATTTATACAAATAATTATTTTTTAAGAGGTTTATAAGCAATGAGGTTTATAATTCTACGATACTTTCTATACTTTTACTTTATTTAAAGTGTTATTCATCATATAACGCTGATTTAAACTATGTTCCTATGTTAAAAGCCAGCCCCTAGCAACTTGTTTTGTTGCAGCCAACGAGTATAAAAATGTTTGTGTTCTGTTGTTATATTTACGAATTTTTTCCAACCATAAATATGAACATAAGTAAATTTTATTATTTTTCCAACCCCTCCCATTCTATTTAAACAAAAAAAATGCCTAGGCCTAGACAGCTGATCGACACAGATGCGCAGAACATTAACAGTTTGTTAATTTATTATTAACAACATTAATTTATTCATATTGTGTTTTAATATTTATTATAAATGACATTATTATAAGGTCTTCAAAAATTATAATTTAATAACTTTTATTTATTAAATTACGGTGAAAATTAATTTTTCAGAAATGACGAAATATCGTCAAATGACCTTCTACGCATTGAAATAATTTGACAATATTTCGTCAGACGGTCTTTTCCGCGTATTTTAAAATTGACGAAATATCGTCAGATGGTCCCAAAAGAGTTAAGGGGGCTGGCGGTATAGCTTGAGCAGTCTATTTTGCTACAATTAATTCAATAAATGTTGCTGACTTTATTTTTCAAGATATATAAATGAACTTTTTACTATGTGTATTATATAGTATACTTGTCTTTAGCTAAGATAAAAATATCAATATTAAATTTAACTTAATTTTTTGAAAAAAAAATGTGTTTTTAATACCATACAATTTTTTATGTTTACACTATTAGTTTTTACATGATTTATTTAAGATATTTCAAAAAATGAAATCTCTGCCTCTTCCAAATTCTTGAAATTATTGCGAGAACTAACAAAAATTATCTACTACAAAAATATTAGATTTTAATAATTATTAAGTTTTTTTTTTTGTAAAGAGATATTTTGTATAATGTTAACAAAAACTTGATTGTCGGGAAATCGATGTTAAAGTTTTATTGTCATATTGTCTGAACAATTGCACTGTTTCTACCTCGAAAACACCCTAATAATTAATAACAATAAACTTATGGATATAATTTTATACTATAGTACTTACTTCTAAATACTAGTTTTATACAGGTGTAAAAACTATAAAATACAAAACTGATTATACAAACTTTGTTATTTCAATAATATAATTATTAATTTTGCTAATGATTAGGCAAATATTAAAAATGCATGTTTTTGTTATATTCCTCATAACTTTTGTAAAATTACATAGGAAAGTCTACTGCATATATACAAATTTAAAAATAATATATTTTTTTAGTTTTTGCTAATCAGCCCCCTTAATATAATTATGTAAAGACTACATCCTGAACATCATTGGTTGAAATATAAATTAAAATTGAATTATTATGTATATGATAATTAATTTTATTCTTAGGCTATGTAATTTTTAAGCAAACTTTTAAAGAAAAACATACTTATTTATTCCTTTCTGTGTAGTGAAGTGTTATTATTTGAATACTGGCCAGACAAATATAAAGCAATCAGAATTCAAGTTTAGAATATTTATCATTTCACAAAATTCATTTTATTCACTCAGATAACAAAATCATTACCCTATTGTAAACTTTTATATTAGGCTATTATAAAAACAACACACTATACCTTGGAAGTTTTTATGAGTTCTTTCGCTATATTTAAATTCCCCTGATGGTTTTGTCCAATTTCAGCTATTATAAAACAAGGGTTATTTCCGCCAATTGCTCTTTCAGATGATATAGAAAATTGAGAAGTCATAATCTGAAACATAATTTTATTTTTGTAATTCTGTATTATCCTCTCCACATAAGTTTTTATTTATTTTAGTTGAATAAAATACAATTGACCAAACGTAAGCGAGATTCTGTTTCAAGACCGTTCAAATTTGGTATAAATATTCCTTGACACAGGAAGAAGGATGTATTTGTAGGGATTTTGATAAAATAAAGCGCTTTTAATTTTATTATACACCTTGTAAATGCGTCACAACCATATAACTCAGATTTGATTTTATTATCCTTTTTTCAGGGATGGTTATAGGAAAACCAAATCAGAAATGAAAAAATATATCAATTGTAGATTATAATAGGTTCTATAATTATTTGTGAATTTACTTTCATAAATCTAGCTCGAATATTATCGAATTCTGCCGTTTTTTGACATTGTTTATATTACCAATGACATCGATATTACAAGAGGACAATGTAAACTGAGGCAAAAAAGTTTATGAAGAGAGATGTTCATATTCAGAAAATTTGCCTTGTGATTGCAATAAAAAGGTACAAAATAATTAGTGAATTGATTTGACAGATATTGCATATTATTGGCTTGAAACGAGGCAATTATACCTTTATCCATCAAAGTTTGATAGCTCCCTAATATTAAATTACAGTAATATTATACCATATGTTTCGAGATTCATTAATATTAGACAAAAATCTTTTTCATAAAAATGTGCAATAAAAAGCAGATTTTAGATTTGGTCGCATTAAGCTGTGATATTTTATATTAAAGAAATAAACAAAATATAAGTCCATATTTTGTATTTATTTTCAAACTCAATGAATTACAAGTAGAAATTAATTCATATTATACTATCATAAGAAAACCATAAAAAAACAAATCATTAAAAGAAATAATAATTTGAGCGAAGTAATAAGAATGTAACATAAGTAGAGTTTAGTTAATTAAAGGTGTGATTGGTGAACAAAATAATAACACAGAAAGTTTTTCAAAATCAAAACTAGGTTAAAATGAACCAAAATGGTTGATTAATTATTACAGATCATAAATTTTAAAAAAAACAGTTAACTCTTTCTTTGTTATTGTTGGCACCCATGTTCCTTATAAGGAAACAAACGGATACCTTTAAACTGACTTAATATTTGCAAAAGTAAACAAAAAGTTCAGATGTCAAAGGTATTTTCTGTTTAAATTACTTTCAAATACAGTATAGAGTTCCACATGGTCAATTTTGGAGCCAGTGCTGTTTTATTCTGTATATTAATAGACTGAGTGATCATTTGAAAGTTGACAATTTAAGCCACGACAAAACTCTAAGCTTTCAAGGTTTTCAACTGCATGAGGTGGAGTTAAACGCTTTTGATCAAACTAATAGTGGATGCTAATATTTCAATGATCTTAATCTCAGAGTTAATGCTGGTAAGACTAAATGTGTGCTGTTTAATTTAAAGCCTAAAGTAATGCCCTGTGTACCACTTAATAATAGAGCAATTGGGGCAGATCTATCAGTCAAATTTCAGGGTATCATCATTAATTAATTGTAAATTGACATGGGATGACCATACTAATGATCTGTGCAAAACACAGTTCAGTGGTTTTTGTTATTAAGGTCTTTTTCTCAATATTATTTGGAACCCAATTTGGAATTGGCATACAATTTTTTTTAGGCCTAATTATTTATTGCTTTTAAACAAAATTAAATACATTTGTATCTTCTTCCTTTTCTATTCCTACATAACTCTAAATATGACAATAATACTAACTAACTTAAAATAACAAGAATTATAAAATAACTACAATAGAATGTTACAAAATAAAACACACATTTATAAAATAACCAATTCTTTCAGGAAATAAAATACTTATCCTAGATAAAACGTAATATAGGGCCAATAAGGCTATCCGCCTGCTTAGGGGTTCCATTACAAAAATTATAAACAAAAATTTCAATTTAAAACAGAATTCAGTGCGGCTGCAGTAACAATACATTTAAATTTCCATTTCCAAAAAAAAAATTATAATCACTTTTTTTTTACTCAAATTAGGCCTATATTAATATTAAGATGTACAATCAAGTACCTTGAGTGCAGGATCCCTGCCATCACAACATGCCCCTTTCATCCAGATATATTTCAAACCTTCATGAAACAATAATTTATCCTAACAAATTGAAAATGGAATATAATACAGCCACAATTTCCGCTTCAAAGGGTATTACGATAGTAAAAGAAAAGTGACGCTCAAATACAAAAAGGTCAACACCAGACCAAGAAATGTATCACTCCTACAAAGCGGTTACTGCGGGATGTACAATAACTCTTCTACATCCTTGCAAACCAGCAACAAACCCCTTACACCTCTAAGAAATTTTCTCGGACTCTTCAAGCATTTAATGTCTTGAGGTAATTTTTTAAACAACCACGGAGCCAAAAAATTAAATGTTCTTATAAAGAAGGTTTTGGTAGGCTTTGGCACTCGGTGATTATTTTTCCTAATTTTTTCCTAAGTATTTTTCTATAATTGCTATCAGAGCATGGAGAATTTCCGCTTCTCAGATAGAAAATTTTCAAAACTTTATATATAAACATACTCCTCAGAGGAAGAACGCCGAGTCCAAGAAAGCAAGGGTATGAAGATTCACGTTTATATTTTTTCAAAATGAGTCAAACAAAAAACTTCTGCAGCACCTCAATTTGCTTCAAAGATGTCCTGAAAGTCTCCCCCCAACACACAATCCCATAATTCAATCTACTATGCACAAGAGCAAAGTATAAACAACGCATTGTCTATATCGAGCAGAGGTCTCGAAGGAAGTAAAACAAACGGATGCATGAAATTAACTTTGATTTTAGTTTTAATATATGATTCTTCCAATTTAACTCCTCGTCCATAATAACCCCTAAATACTTAGTTTGCTTAACTTTGAGTAGGGTACTCTAGCACACAAAATACACTCCTTTCCCTCGCATAAACAATCCATACATTTATACAATATCCTACTGGGTAAACAGGTATCAACTTTCAGACAAAAGTGCATATAATTAGTTTTTTGAGTGTTTAGCACTAATTTATTGTTGGCAAACCACCATTTCAGAAACAGTAAATCCAAATTAATTTGCTTACCGTATCTAGTTCAGTCCACGAATCTCCTACATATACAAGAGCAGTATCATCAGCAAAAGCAGTTATCCGGCCATTAAATTTGGCTGCGCAAAGGTCGTTAACATATATAATAAATAAAATTGCCCCTAGTACCGAGCCCTGTGGTCCACCATGGGTAATTTCCCCCATTTGATTGACTAAAAGTTCCATTAATTTTGACACACTATTTTCTAGCTTTAAGGTAGCTCTGAAACCAGTCGTACACCACACCACGAATTCCACAATTAAACAATTTATACAAAAGAATCCCATGGTCTACCGTGTCAAATGCTTTCTTAATGTCAAGGAAAAGCCCGCTTACACATTTATTGTCATTTATACCTTCATTAATTATATTCATAAAACTCAATAAAGCCGACTCCGTGCTTACTCCCACTCTGAAACCAAACTGTTTATCATTTAAAAAATGTGTTTTGTTAAGAAAATTTAACAATTTTTCCTTCATAATTTTTTCTATTATTTTCGAAAAAGTTGAAATCAAAGAAATTGGTCTATAGTTTGCACTATCCGAAAAGGAGCCACTTTTGTGAATCGGAACTACAACAGCACTTTTGAGTCTGTCTTTTTACTGTCTATTTTCATACCAGCTGACTTATGGAAGCAATCAGATTCATTGATCAGTTTGGTTATCATGATTCTTGCAGGATTGCTTTCATTTATAATTTATTTTAATCATCCTGACCCTTACATGTATGTAAATTTTAGAAGTTATTGTACATTACATATTTAAGAGCCTCAACATTCGTGACATAAATATATATACATAAAACACCTGAAATCAAAATTACTTCCGAGGACTCAAGCACAGATTTCCAGATGCAAGCAATCAGAATCATATATTGGCTTAGTCATGATTCTCACAGTTACTTTTAAAAATTCAGGTACATTATCATTTTCATCTATATACAATCTATAAGTAATGTACATTACAAGAGCCAAAACATTCGTAACATAAATATGCATACATATAAAACCTGAAATCAAAATATAACTTCCGAGGACACAAACACAGATTAGCTTTATGTGGTCATTTTCATGAACAAACTCCCGAGAAGTTTAATGAAATATCAGAAGTAATATATAAAAGAAAATTTAAAAGCTGGACTTTTTGAGACCATATTAGAATTTTCATACAGACATAAATATTTATTGTAGACTATATTAATTCGTTTTCCTTTTTTTAATTTACTAATTAATTGTGATTGTTGTTTGTCATATTTAATTTATTTTGTATAGGCTACTAATAGTTTTTACACCAAGTGTTTACTTGTTATTAATACCTTTTCGACTTGGCCAAGAAAAATATAAAATTTGTTACAGAAACTAATAAATATTAAAACATAAAAAAAACTTCTAATGGTTATTTATACCAACATGGTCAATGAATCCTGAAAAAGTATTGCTGAAATGACAAATAAGACAAAGCAAAGTGGTCTTTGCATATGGTCAAAGAAGTGAGCCTCGTTTAGCCAAATTATGCTGCATTTTGGCTTCTTCTTAATGGGAAAGAAACAATAATATCTCTACAACATTTGGAACATCGAAAAGACATTGCAGTGTATCAAGAACAACATGAAGATTATATTGACACGAATGATGACAAGGCCTACACAGTCTGGTTAATCTACATGCCATTAACTGTCATTTTACACAATTCCAAAACGTTAAAAATGTAAAAATTCTAAATTTAAAAAAATCATTTTTTTCATTTTTTCAGTAAAAAATGCATTGATTAAAACTTAAAAAGTTTCATTTTAAAAGTTTTTAAATTTACTACAACTTTTCCATCGAAAGTATAGCGTTTTATTCAATGATTTAGAAAATATAAGCGAGAACAACCAATTTTTCATGGTTTAAGTTGTTTAAAAAATTCCACAATAAAACAGCATTGTTTCCGAAAGTAGTATTTTCATCTCCAAACTATTCCTTAAAATATAACGTAATCGGTTTGCTGTTAAGTGTTTTACCAAAAACTGCCTTTTTTTGCTCTAATGTCTGGTACCTATAAAAGTAATTAGGTACTCAATATTAAACCAAAGCTTAAACTTATACTAAATAATTATATAAATTATAATATAACTTTTCACAGAAATTTGTGGAATGCTTCTTTGAGAAATTACTCTTGAATATGGGTCAAAAGTTAAAATAAATCGTGCTGAATAATGAAAAATTCTTTAAGAAATTATATAGATTATTCAATAAAATTACATTTTATAGAATATGTTTACCAAAGTTGGTTAATATTGAGCAATTATTTTGTTCAATACAAGACTTTAAAAAAGGAATTTTATTCTGTGCGACTTACAACTTTTGATGCATATTCAAAGCTAATTTTCTCAAAGAAGAATTCCACGAATTTCTTTAAAAAATTATATAATAAATATATAGTTACCTGTAGTATATGTTTACCTGTTTTGGTTAATATTGATCAATTATTTTGTTCAGTACAAGTCTTTAAAAAAGGTAATTTATTCTAAGCAACGTTCTACTTTTGACGCATATTCAAGGCTAATTTTCTCAAAGAAGCAAGCCACAAAAGTCTTTAAAAAATTATATAATAGGCCCATATACAGTTACTTAAAATTATATGTCAGAGCCGCCCCGAGGTTAATAGGTGCCCGGGGCGTGATTTTTATCTGCGCCCACCCCCACACAATTAATTGGCATAAATAATTGTGGGAAATATTTTAAAGATTCTGTCAAAAGCAACAGCTAATCAGGCGAATGGCTAATTTTCAATGTTGCTAGTTGTTGCAACTTCGAAAATTACAATGATTATCCCCTACTTCCGTTATAATAGCTCCCTGCCAAACAGCGTTGAAATAAATATCAAGCTCTACGCCAAACAGCGTTGAAACAAATTTCAAGCTCTCCCCAAACAACGTTGAAAGAATTTTGAAGTTCTCCGTCAATCAAATCAGCGATGTAAGAAATTAACTATTTTACACAGGTTTCTATGTGCACATCAAGACCGAGGCGCGAAGCACTGAGAACATGCTCCTTTGGCTGGATTTCATTCATATCAATTCTTTTTTCGGCTGTAGAAGTTTTCTTGCGGGCAAATTTTTAGAACAGGGTTGTTTTTTTGGGACATTATTAATATACTACGAACTTGTTTGATTTAATTTGATAATTAACACTTATTTGTTTTCAACAATACTTAATTATAAAAACATATATTAATACAAAGAAGCTAACAAAGTAGGCGCCCTGAAGTTAGCCCTACGCCAGCCCTACGAAAGCCTACGCTAGCCCTACCGCTATAAACCTTTCAAAAAACATGTATCCTGTCGTTATGTTTTTCCTATATTTAATAAAATATTAGTATAAAGTAATTTTTAATATGTATGAATACAATATTTATAAAGATTAATGACTGCATGTGTAAAACTTCAATAATTAGGGTTAAATAAGCGTCACAAGTCGGAAATCTCGCGAAATAAAATACATTCTTAAAAGACTTGTATCGAACAAAATAATTGGTCAATGTTAACCAAACTCCGTAAACATATACTATAGGTAAGTGTATTAATTGTATAAATTTTTTAAGAAATTCGTCGAATGCTGCTTTGAGAAAATTAGCCTTATATATATGCTTAAAAAGTCGGAAATCTCGCGAAATACAATACATTTAAAAAAGACTTGTATTGAACAAAATAATTGGTCTATGTTGACCAAACTCAGTAAACATATACTATAGGTAAGTGTATTATTTATATAAATTTTTAATGAAATTCATCGAATGCTGCTTTGAGAAAATTAGCCTTGTATATGCTTCAAAAGTCGGAAATCTCGCGAAATAAAATACATTTAAAAAAGACTTGTATTGAACAAAATAATTGGTCAATGTTAACCAAACTCCGTAAACATATACTATAGGTAAGTGAATTAATTATAT
>JAGFPH010001201.1:152178-183498 GCA_018207615.1 Philaenus spumarius
TAAGGCTAATTATCTCAAAGCAGCATTCGACGTATTTCTTTAAAAGTGTATATAAATAATACACTTACCTATAGTATATGTTTACGGAGTTTGGTTAACATTGACCAATTATTTTGTTCAATACAAGTCTTTTTAAAATGTATTGTATTTTGCCAGATTTCCGACTTTTTAAGCATATATAATTTTCTCAAAGCAGCATTCGACGAATTTCTTTAAAAATTTATATAATTAATATAATTACCTATAGTATATGTTTACGGAGTTTGGTTAACATTGACCAATTATTTTGTTCAATACAAGTCTTTTAAAAATGTATTGTATTTTGCCAGATTTCCGACTTTTTAAGCATATATATAGGTAAGGCTAATTTTCTCAAAGCAGCATTCGACAAATTTCTTTAAAAATTTATATAATTAATACACTTACCTATAGTATATGTTTACGAAGTTTGGTTAACATTGACCAATTATTTTGTTCAATACAAGTCTTTAAAAAATGTATTGTATTTCACACGATTTCCGACTTTTGAAGCATATACAAGGCTAATTTTTTAAAGAAGCATTCAACGAATTTCTTTTAAAAAAATATATAATTCATACAATGACCTAATGTATGTGTTTACCAAGTTTGGTTAGTATTAAGCAATCATTTTGTTCAGAACATCTGTTTAAAAAATGTATTTATTTTGCGTGTTTGTACATGACCGATGTTTTTACAAATGTTTTACGTTACGGCGTAGGGCTGGCCGTAGGGCTAAATTATATTCGCTAACAAAGTAAAGTTACTACACCTACCTTTTTAAAATGACTAGGTATATAGGGTGAAGTGGGGTAATTGGGATCACGGGGCTATTGGAATCATGACCTATAATTAGCTTAATTTGAAAGATAAAAATATAAAAAACAGTACACTTTAAAATTTGGATATTTTTGTTTCATTTCCTATAATTATTTGTTTAAAATATTATACAAAAATTTTCAAAAATTTTGTTACATTTATACTTTTCGAGTAAATTTATACTCGGTTTTTCTTTTTATTGCAGATTGGCTTCCAGTGGCAACAAACTTATAAAAACTTCTAAACTGAGATATTTCAGTGAGTAGAATTGGCTGCTTATCTTCAAAATTGATTACAATACACCATAAAAAATTTACAGTCATGATTCCAATTGCCCCAGTAAATCAACAGTATGGGGGAATTGGAATCATGGGAACTGGGGTAATTGGGATCGTCTGATCCCATTTACCCCATCATACCAAATTTATTTTTTTCAGGTAGAAGATAGTGTGTTCAACTGTTTTTGATAGTGTGTGTTAAAATTTAAAGGATTAACATTTAGGCCTAAGTGTTTTTGTTTAATATTATTGTACATTTGTGTTCTTTTTCTTCAAAATGGTTAGAAACTATACCAAAAAAAGTAACAAAAAAAAAACATATGACAGTGAATCATTTTTAAAAGCCATTGATGAGATTTCGGAAGGTTATTCCATTAGAAGTGTGTCTAAAAAATATTCTATTCCATTTTCTACTCTTTTACACGCTAAAAAGGGAACCAGAAAGACAGGTGAAGGATGTGGACGACCCACAGCAATTCCCTTAGAATGTGAAGAAAAATTAGCAAAATGTTTACAGCTAATGGAAAAGTGGGGTTGGGGATTAAGCAGGAAAGAAGTGTTAGAAATAGTAGGAGAATTTGTTAAAAAAAACAATATAAAAACTCCATTCAAAGATAATGTTCCTGGGGAGGATTGGTTTCTGGCCTTTAAAAAAAGACATAGGTTATCTATTAAAAAACCACAATCTTTAGAGTATGCGCGTAAAAAAGCCACTGACCCTTTTGTTGTCTTTCAGTATTTTGATTTACTTGCAAAAACTATTGAAAAGCTAGATGTCAAAGACAAACCTAATCAGATTTATAACATTGATGAGACAAGTTTCTGCCTGGATGCATCTAAAACAAAAGTTGTAGGAGAAATAAATAAGCCATCTTCAAGAATTGTAAGTGGTCCAGGAAGAGAAAGCACAACAGTCTTGTTTGGTGCTAATGATGCAGGAGAAAAGCTGCCACCCCTAATTATTTTTAAAGGAAAAAATATATGGGATACATGGATGGCCTCAAAAGAAGACACCTTTCCAAAAACAACATATGCAGCATCTCAAAATGGTTGGATGGAATCTGATATTTTCAATAACTACTTTGAAAAGAGCTTTATACCAAACTGTGTTCCAGAGAGACCAATTCTACTTATTTATGATGGTCACAGCACACACCTTGGAGAGAACATCGTATCTCTTGCTGTTAAAAATGACATAACAATCCTCAAGCTTCCTCCACACAGCAGCCATCTCCTTCAACCTCTTGACTTAGCTGTCTACAAAAGCCTCAAAGTTAGATGGGATAATAAATTGTCAACCTTCCACAGAAAAAATGTAGGCATTAAAATTCCAAAAAAACATTTTGCCACTTTGGTAGGATCAGTGTGGTCTGAAACCAGTCCAGAAATTATAAAAAAAGGCTTTGAAAAGGGAGGAGTGTTCCCTTTCAACTGCAATGTTGTTGGAGAAGAGAAATTTGATCCTGAAGCTCTTCAACGATATAAAAACAGAGACATACCAAACATAAATTTGCAAGAAGACACAAATGAAAACCCTGGACCGAGTACAAGTAATATCATCACAGAACACAAACTTACAGATGAAAATGACAATACCAATGTGCAAGATTTGCCTCTAGTTTCTGTTGGTTCTAGCAGTCAAACCTCTAACAGTGAAGATCTCAATGTATCATTTGAGGACTTATTATTAAACACCGTCAAACAATGTCCTAATCTTCAAAATAAAAAAAGAAGGAAAATTTCAAAAGGAGCAGAAGTAATCACAGAACCAGAAGGTAATATAATTTTGCAAGAAAAAGATGAAGAGAAGAAGAAGAAGAAAACGACAAAACCGAAAAAAGTACAAATTAGTGAGAAAAGGAAGAAAATTATAAATAAAACTGTAAAGTCGAGCAAAATAAAACAAAAGAAAACCCAGACTAACATAGAAAAAAGCTTCTACTCTGACGATTCTGAAAGTGAATGTATTATTTCAGACAGTGGTGATGATATAGAAACAATGGAAGATTTAGCTATGTGTTTAGAATTGGAAGACAATAGTTTTGAAGAGTTGGACACATCAGAAACACATAAGCCTACAACATATAAAATTGGGAATTGGGTATTAGTGAAATTTGCAGGAAAATCAACAATAAAACATTACGTAGCACAAATAGTTGATTTTGAGGAGGAGGAACCAATTGTAAAATGCACCAGAAAAAAGTGTGAAAGCCATGGTACTGTTTTTATTTGGCCAAAAACTGATGATGTTTCCAACATAAATTTAGAAGACATAGTGGTACGACTCCCGGAGCCTATACTTGGTCGTCGTGAGGAACTGCAATTCAAACTATCCTTCGCAGGATACAATATTCAGTAAAGATGAAGATTTAAAGTGTAAATATGTAAATAGATTAGTGATAGGACTGATTCATAACTAAAAATGGTTATTTTACTCACAAGAAATTTTATATAAACTTAGGCCTATAAAAAACTTTTTTATTTAATTTTACTTACTTTTGAAGATAGTGTATTATGGACAATTTATATAAAAAGACAATTGAAAATAATTTCATTTATGAAGTTTAACACTAATTTCAGTATATAAGGTGAGTGAAATATTTTATTTCTATCTTAATTTCATTAATATTACAATTGTACCAAAAGTTCTAATTCGCGGCGTCTGGATTTATCATTACAATTAAGTTTATAACTTTTGACTAAATTTTCTTAAAAAAAAAATAAAAATAGTTCCAAAAAATAGATGTTTTAAGCTATGATTCCAAATACCTCAACTTGAATTGCATTGTTTTATATGGAAAATAGAGGCTGTGATTCCATTTGCCCCATTTTACCGGGGAATTGGGATCACAGTTGGAACTTTTTTTAAACGCAAAAAATTAACAGTTAAAGTGAAGGGTAAAATTTATAAAAAAATACCCAAAAAGATAAAGAACTAAATAAATATTGGTGAAAATTGCATGGTTCTAGTGCAAACCGTTTTCATGTTACAAGGTAGTAAAGTTGAATTATATGATTTTCTGATCCCAATTACCCCACTTCACCCTACTAATATTTTATTAAACTTAGGAAAAATATGACAACAGGATTGATGTTTTTTTAAAGGTCTGTAGCTATAGAGCTGGTTAGGGCCAGAGATACCAAAATGAGATAGCCCTGGGTAGGGCTAAGTTCATAAGTTCAAAGCGCCTTTAATTGCAGACTAGGGGTTCTGGCCATGCTCGCTTCGCTCGCCAATCCCTACGATAACATTATGTTGATGCCAATGCAAACCACAAAAACCTTAATTCTATTCATGGCGAAACTTTAGTATTTGACTCTAGCCTAATATTTTTGCAGACAACGGCGTTGTTTTACATTCTACCGTTAAATGTTGAATACAGGTAAACATACTGTGACTTAATAGGTTAGGTTAAAACCTTGTAGGTATTTTTTTTTAATTATTATTTTTGCATTTCTGTTTGCCATAGGTTAGCCTAGAGTCGAATAGTAAAGTTGCGCCCTGTTCATAATTTTTACATTTTTTTAATTTTTTTAGGAATTGGTGAACATTTACTATACGACCCTTGGCTGATATTTTTGCAGACGACGACCTATTACAAGTAAATATACTGCGACTAAAGACTATAAGTTAGAACTTCAGGTTATTTTTTGTTTGTTTTATTCATGCCTTTCTGTTGGCGTAGGGTCGTATAGTAAATTTGCGCCTAGGAATTTTTACAGAGATGATTATTCATTAGGGTAGATGCACCTGGATCTAAGTTGAGCGGTGGGGTAGCTGAAACCTGTGTATAATGTACTGGTACATAATAGATCGAAATATACATGCAAAATCCCCATCATTTATCCACAAATTCCCTAATTTTGCCCATAATTTTTACACTTTTCCAATTTTATTACAGGAATTTCAAATATTTTTGGAATAATAAGTAGCTTGAAATATTCTCTGAAAAGTCCTCTAAATGAAAGATAGTTTCATCAAAATCGGTTCAGCCATTCCTGAGATTACCCAAACAGACAAAACATGAATAAATAGTTTAACTTTTGGTAATGTGTGAACTATTAAGTTTAGAATATAATAGTTATGGTAATATAAGCTTAAAGGCTTATATTTTGAAATCACAGACATTTCAATTTTATTTATATACAGATTGTTAATACCGGTACTCAGGAACAACTAGGAATACCGGTTCCTAGGATTTCATTCACCGGGGAAAATTCAGAAATTGTGAACTGTTGTACTACTTAAATCCTATACATATTCAAGTCTAATAAATAAGTTATTGAAAGAATAATAATGTATATACATACAAAACTAGACTGCGAAGAAGTTTATGCGTGTACCGGTGACGCCGGTGTGGTGTGTCACGGTGACCGGTGTGTGGTGTACTGTAGTCAGTGTTGCCATTTGCCACATATTTGTACAAGTCAGTATAGTACCAGAGGTTGAGAATAATTATCGTATTTCAGAGAAAAAATATCGTACAATTACAAAACTCCTTACTTTAATACACATACATGAGAATTAATTTTCGTTTTCAGATTATTAAAGAATACGTTTATTACGTTTGCACATTATTTGATACACAAATAATTGCCATATTTTATAGTGTTTTTTACTAGTTAAAAAGTCCTTCCTCATCTGAATTGATTTTGAAAAATATATGTATTTCACCTTGCACAAACTTATAACAAACTAATTGTACAAACACTTACTTGACTAGCAACACATAACACAATGAACAACCACAACAAATGAAAAGTTGACAACTAAAGCTGGATTTACACATGTAGTCATGTAGTACTGTGCGCGTACTGTACCGCTACCGTGTCGTGATTGTATCAAATTAAAAATGGTCTAATCCGTTAGAATTACATAGACAGATTGTTTTCAATTTACACATGTAGGACTGTGTGCGTACCGTGCTCAGACTGTACTCCCTTCGACTGCTTCTAAAACGATTCTACAAGGTCATGTCATGACAGATGACAGTCCGACACGGTCGGCGCACAGTACCCCACAGTCTAGACTGGTCTAGACCCTCTTGGTAATATTATCTCTGGTCTAGACCGACCGAGACTGCTGTAAAGTGTAAACTGCCATAGACTGCCGTAGACCGTTCTAAGAAGCAGATTAGAAACGGGGGTGGGGATATTCGGCTACAAATCAACATTTCATTTAATGTTTGTGCTATATTACTTTAATTACTTTATAAATTTAATTTTGTGCTTTATTTGTTTATTTATTATTCTGTTTATTTGTGATAACCTGCTAAATTTTGAAATGAATTAAGAGAAATTAATTTTACTTGTTCGTCATAGAGACTATGACAGTAACTTATAAAAGACAATTAATTTATGGACAGAGATCGGCAGTGAATAATTAGGTACTTCATATAAGCAGCAGGCAACAATTACGTTATCTTCTTCTTGATTGATGATACACTACTTTCCCCGTCAACGAACGGAAGAGTACTACGGACGACTACGGTCGACAACAGTTCGGTATGAGCACAGTACCATTTATGTGTAAATCGAGACGGTCGAAGACAGTCGCGACACAGTAGCGGTACAGTACGCGCACATTACTACATGTGTAAATCTAGCTTAACTAAATTGGCAAAAGGCCGAAAAGGCGGAAATGGTGTGGGATAGGTATAGGTATTCGTTGTAGAACCTTTTACTTTCTCACTATACTATAGTACAGAGAAAGTATAGTGATCGCAAAAAAATCGATGTTGAGATTTTTGTGGAAATATCCGTTTTGGAACCCCTCAGTCCAAAAAATTGGTTTTTTACAAAATGTCTGTCTGTATGTTTGTATGTATGTCTGTATGTATGTATGTCTGTATGTATACAAAGCTAGAGCGAAAACTATTCGATCTATTTCAAACAAATTTGCACCGGACATGTTATAAGTAGGCCTGTACGGTATAGATGCACGAAAAACGGTTTTGAAAAATTTTAAAAAACAACCCCCTTTTCTAAAAAAAAAACCCCAAAAAAACAATTATTATTTTTTTATAAAAAAACGGCTCTAACGATTTTGATAAAATTTGGCTTATTTGTAGCCTTTAATGTGCCCTACCATATGCAAAAACCCGCATATTTCTAAAAATTCTCGTTTAGCTAATATTAATAATAACTGATTTTCGGGGTTTTTTTGGCCATAAAGGGGGTTGTTTTTTTAAATTTTTCAAAATCTTTTTATGTGCATCTATAAAGACCTAATTGACGTGTTTGGTGCAAATTTGTTAGAAATCGATCGAAGTTTTCTCTATAGATAATAATAATATAATATTTATTAGTTAATCTCCAACTTTAATAAAAGTATGCAAAGCTAGAGAGAAAACTATTCGATCGATTTCAACCAAATTTGCACCAGACATGTCCAGTAGGCTTGTATAAATGCACGAAAAAGGGTTTTGAAAAAGTTCGAAAAACAACCCCCTTTGGACCACATTTAGTGATTAATACTTACTCATTGAATAACTCATAAAATTTCACGATTAGTTAATTAAAAATTAATATCCCAAATGAGAGCAACAATACGGATTATACACACAAACAATGGCTGTACAAACACCGTCACAAATACAAGATCGAAAGAGGAAAATATTTAAACGTAGGTACCAGAACGCCAGCCGCAGCAGGTTGCCCAGTACATGCTACCTTTCTGTGAACTGTGAAAAACTAAAAAGTTTCCGCTCGCTTTGACGTTGACATTGCGATGTTGTTTTGTGATTTTTGAATGCCGTTAGAATAAATCACTAACAAGCGTATGTGTTGTATTCTCGTGATAAGCTTGCTTGTGTTTAATTGTTTTTTTTTTTTTTATATAAGAAAAGTCATTTCTTGATATACATAAAATGTGTTTAGGTTTACAGTCTTTCATGGAGGATTTAAATTTCTGATAAAGACTATTGACTAAATAAGAGAAATTTTGTCAAGTTTTTGCTTAAAATAGTATGTGTCCCTAAAATTTTCTAAGCGCTATATACAAATTAAATACAAAAGTAGTTACTTTTTTTTATAAAAGTAGCATATTATCTGTACCCTTAAACTCACCAAAGATACGTAAAGTAGGAGTTTAAGAAGTGAAAATTTCCATAATTATGGAGCTTTTGCGCATTTTGTATAAACAAAAATTACAATACATTAGGACTTTTGGGTTTTTCGTTAGTATTATAAAAAATGATGAATGGATTACGATACTTCCAAAAAAAACCTACAAATTGTTTTTTATAGACCCGGATTGGACCATTTTTCAATGAGAAAAGTCGGAAAACGCTTAAAAATTACAATTTTTAAAAGTTCATATCTTTGTTAATTTACAATATTAAGGGCAGATTTTTCAGAAAATTATTGTTTATCATGTGTTCTTCAAACAGGAAGAAGATGAAATTTGTCGCATTAATAGTTTTTGCACAATTGCAGTATAAACAAGTAGGCCATTATCTTGCATAATGCGCCCAATAAACCTGAGTGACCCGTTTAAAATTTACCAAACGGATTCTGAAAGTAGACATTAAAACCTACAATTCGTATATATGAAATTTTTTAATAAGGTTGATAAAGTATAATAAAAATGCTTCAGAACATAGCGCGAAACGAGTAAATTTGCGGCCGACGCCGATGGTAAATTTGCAAGAGAGGCAGTGGTAGCGAGAAACAGCAGCCTGATGCGCTCAACCTGCCGTTCTCTTCTCCTCCGCATTATGCAAGAGTACCTGGAGACCGAGCTAAAGCTCGATTATAAGCAGGGCTATGATTTCAATAATAAATATTGGATTATTGAGTTTTGAGGTTAGGCCTATAACATTAAACAACTAAATAAAGGGTATATACAACATTTGGCTTACCTGTAATAAAAATACAGTTTAAAGGATTAACCACAATCTCAACGCTATGCCTCAGAAATAAGTCAGGCATAAATTAAAGTATTATTTCAATATCGATTTATTCCTAGGGCCTAGTTCGCTCACGTCAATAACTACTATTATTGCAAATTTCCGTGAACATCGTTTAGGTTAGGCCTATAACATTAAACAACTAAATAAAGGGTATGTTTATTATGTATTCGTTGCCATGGTAACTATAAATAGATACAACATTAGGCTTACCTCTAATAAAATATACAGTTTAAAAGAAAGCAGATGATTATTGTAATGGCATTGAAAACATTTGCATCAGCTGTGCTTTGTATTGTTTAAAATGGACAAATTTCACTTTTTAATTTAATAAAAAGACGTAGAAAACGAATTTTCCCAGACTGGTGACCATTTCCAATCGATTTCTCGTGGCCAAAAGCCTAATATAAAATCAAAAAATGAAAAATCCTTAGACGGAGATTCCAGATCCATTTAGCAGACAAACAATTATCTCTCGCTTTAGAAGATAAGATAATGGCCTAAATTGTTTATACTGCAATTGTGCAAAAACTATCAATGCGACAAATTTCACCTTCCACCTGTCTGAAGTACACATACTAAATTTTCAAAAGATCTGCCCTAAATATATTGTAAATAAACAAAAATATGAACTTTTGAAAAATAGTAATTTCTAAGCGTTTTCCGACTTTTCTCGGTGAGAAATGGTCCGATCGAGGTTTTCAAAAACCATTTTGTAGATTTTTAATTCTCTGCAAATGTCTCGTTGGAAGTATCGTGATCATTGAATACATTTGTATAATATCAAGGAACAACCCAAAAAGTCCAAATTTATTGTTATTTTTGTTTATAAAAAATGTGCAAATATTTCCTTGCCTAATAATTTTTGTATGTTATACACCTATGTGCTACCCTTAAAGCCACTGTGGATGTCGCTTGCTGAAATTCAATAACAATAAAAAATCTCTATTGGTTGGGCTAAAATTGTTTTACGGAGCGCGCCGCTGTATGGAGTTGTATGACTTCAATAAGTGAGAACTTGTGTTACGTTGTTTTAAATTTAGTAAAACAAAGTGGATTTGATCGTGTTGTGAAGTTATGATTTTAGTACCGTTCCTGATAACGCTTCAATAATTAGTGTTTATTTTATTTTTTAATCTGCAAGAAACTCTCTGGCTCTTTCAAGAAAATATATGGCCTAGAAATGCATTAAAAAACTATTCCATAGAGTTATTTATACATAATTTTAATTCCTCAGACCCGTTGTTGTTAAATTCTTGGTAATGTTGTTTTCGACTTCTTATGACCCCTCCCAAAATAAAATCCTGTATCCGCCCCTGCCGTCGCGTAACCGACATGTAGCCGACTCTGACATTAAAGTGGATCTTTTTCCGATTTACCCGGCAGTCGGGTAACCGACATCTAGCACTCGATTCAATAATATACATTGTATACAGCTGTATTCTGAGTTATCGCTCATTCTCCCTCCATGCTATCTGTTGTCCATTAATTTGTAGTTTATACAAAAATTAAAACTCTACGACAGTATTTTAAGCCTATCATTTTTATAATTCTAGCCATCTTTTCTTAAACTTTTGTTCCGACTTGAAAATTCTAAACAGATATAAACAGGTAGGGGGTGTATTTATCTTGATTATCTTGATGAATTATTATGTCAATTAAAGTGTATTTATATTTTATACTGGGCTTGCGCAGTCCATCATATATTTTGATTAATAAATAAAACTTTTAAAACCAGACTAATGTTAATGATTTTAATTTACAAATTATACAATTTTAATTTTTGATACTACAATTAATTTGAAAATAAAAATCACCGTTATTTGATAGTTTTTTCACTTCTGTTGGCAGTACCCAGTGGCTGACAGTTTAAGAAAAATATTTTTCACATAAACAAGAACAATAAAACCAGGAAAGTATCGTAGAAACTACAAACGACACGTGCCGGCTAGATGTGTACTTCGCCATTAGTCCCTTCGCCCTTTTCCTTCGCCGCTTTGTTTCGCCGACACCAGCAGTCGTCCATTGCAGTGGGGGCAACCGATTTCCTACACCAATAGCACGTCACGTTTACACGACCATGACATTTGTCGGGCAAGTGTGAAAACAGTCGTATACTCTTCGTCCCGATTGTCGTGTATACGGCATCGTTTACACGATAGCCGGATAGGTGTGAAACAGAGGCCAGGTTTTCTAGCTGCCGAATATCTCTGCGGTTTTCGGCACTGACTCAATACATAGAAAGAGGTGCAGTCGTTTTCCTAGCTGCCGATTTCCGCAGCGAATGTACGTCTTAGCGGGCTGCGAGACGGGCGACTGCTCCAAGAGCAGTGAATGCCGCACCTCACAGCGAGACAGACGTGTATTCAGAGTGTTCGCTGTTCTTTTGCTGCATAGTCTTTGTCTTGGTGTGTTTTCTTTAATTTCTTTATTGTGTACTGGTTTAATCGAGTTTGCCACTATGTCAAATCAAATTAAATTTTCAACGTCTGAGGACGAACAATTAATTGAACTAATTAACTGGACATGAACTATTGTGGAATGCTGCAGCTGCTCCAGACTTTAGGAATGCCCTAAAACGAGATACGCTCAGGAATGAAATTTACACCAGAAAAATTTATGTTTCATAACAAAATCTGTTTCATCATCCAAGTCTTCGATAAGCTCCAAGCTCCAACCACTCCGCACTGAATATCGCTATTATAGGAAAACGCTCATGCCGTAAAACGCAATTACTTAGAATATAGTGCGATATTTCAAAATCCGCAACCAAATTCGGCAGCGTTTTTCGGCAGCTAGGAAACCGAGCCATTAGATTAAAACTTGACTAGGTTGTAGCTTGCCACAACAACAAAATAATATGTGTAGAAAAAACATATACCGGTACTGTAATTTGTATGGCTGTCATAATTTAGAATATCCTCGTTAGACTTACATAGTATAACTTCCACTTGATGAGTATTAAAAAGTCAAAGTAGGCAAAGTCTTTGTTTATTATCTCCAACTCAAAATGTTAAGAAGGATATTCATCTTCCTAATGTTAATGTTATTATATTCTCAAACAGAAAAATGTGTACCCAAATCGTTTTCTCGGATTTTCATCTACGTCTTCCCTTAACGATTTGTAAAAAAACCGACCATTATAACTCATTTTAAAATACTTTTAGAAAACCAAAACAAAATTTTTAGTCGCAAAAAAGATTATACCCTACTTCATTTTATTATAAAATCTCTTAAAATAGATTTTGTTTGTACCTGTAGCAAATAAGAAATTAATGTATCAATGTGTGTAATAAGTAATAACCTATCACTTTGTGTGTAATTTTGTTTCTTCATTTATAGTAATACTAGGAAGCTCTCGTGAAAAACCCCAAGCAAATAATTAATTAGATACAAGCATTGACTATATCTATATATATATATATATATATATAAATGAATTGCTGTTCGTTAGTCTCGCTAAAACTCGAGAACGGCTGGACCGATTTGGCTATTTTTGGTCTTAAAATGTTTGTAGTAGTTCATAGAAGGTTTATACGTAAAGAAAAGTTTCCCGAAAAAGTTTCAAATTTGGAAGAACAGCATTTATTGTATGAACTCAAACCATAGCTCACAAAAACAGCTGTTCTTATAAAAAGCTAATGTTTGTTTACATGTATTACCATAGCAACATTACTTAGCAAATTTATAATCACTACTCTTCAAAACCAACAGCTTTTTAAGGTTAGATTGAAAAACTATAAACAAACACAAATAAAAATACTTACAGAATTACAATTCAACTCAAACATTGGTTATTAAATATCTATATAGGCCTACTTAGAGATATGTTACTTAAAATATTGTTTATATAAAATATATCATAACTATGAAGTTTTTAATACTTTTCAAAACATATTTTCGCTATTAATAATAATAATAACAAACAAATTATTTGACACCATGCATAACCATAAACATACACGAGTTTAAACATATTTTATTGAAAACTAAACAAACCATCTGAATTAAACTAAATGCCATTAAAATATCACATTCGTAGCTTTATTTTGATATTTACTGTATATTGTATATTTAAATACTAAACAATATATATATCTTATACTAATTAGGCCTATACATTTAAAATTACAAACTATATTTGAACCAGTTTGTTACATAATAAATTAACGCGGATGTTACAAAGTGATTCAAATGTCTTTCCTATGACCCCCAGCTAATTTAAACCCTTGCTAAGAAAGGGTTAAAAGAAATTCGAAATTTTAGGGTGGTTTGGGAAGGGGGGTTAAAGTTACTAAAAATCCTTATAAGAACGAATTGGAATGAAATTTGGTACGTAGCTTTCTCTAAGGCCGTAGGTGCTCGCAACATTGTCAATGAAATTAAGTGAAAGTCAAACTTAGTAAAAACTATAAATTAAAACGATATAATATATTTAAATATTATTTAAAGCTTTTTCATGTTAGATAGTAGGTAGTTTAGAGGAATACAATTTTCAGTGCTTTCCTAAATAGCGTAGACTTTTTTTCATGACCACAGTAGGATACGCACAGGTTAAACGAACACTTAAAAAGAATTACAATTACGTCAAAAAGACTGAAAATACCAACAACCACGGGCAACGCCGTACGGGTCAGCTAGTAAGTAATAGTTATATAGTCAATGATACAAGCCTTGATATAATCAAAGATACAAGTCAGAAATACGTCATTTATTTTAAAAACAACTGACTTAGGTCTACCTAACTAAGTTAAAGGGGATTTTTAACACGGCAAATGTTTACAACAAAAGGATTATAAAACTGTAGGGTTATTTCTTAAAATTTTGTATGAATATTTCTAAAGGTAAAATAACTTTTAATTGCTTTTTGTTTCATATTGAATAATGTTTATATGTTACACGAAGATGTACGAATGTTTCCGAAGTTTTTGAATAGGTATTTCTTCTTTAAATTAGTATAAACGAATAATATATTGATGATAAAAAGATGTATTTATATTCAGTTTATAACCTCAAAGCAAATCTTATAACGTATTATAGCATACATTAGTTCTATAACTCGTATTTAAAAAAAAATCAACTTCGCAAGAAATAATTATAATGATTGAATTTGTAAACATAACCCCAAAGCATAATCTATTACAATACCGGTACAAGTATTACAGACTACAGATGATGGGTGAAATCAGCTCTTATATTTTATGTTACTAACGTACGTACGTACGGAAGTAGCGAAGTACACTCGATTTTAAAGGAGTTGATTTCAGTTTTATATTTCATTTTAATGCAGATGTTTGGCACTAAATTTAATTATTTTTGTATAGTATAAAACAAAATATACTATTAAATTATTTATAATTACGGTTAACCAAAGTACTATTTTATTTTTTATTAGGGCTCCAATTAATGTAATGTTTTAGTTGACGTGTAATTAATTAAAGTAGAGTTTCAGATGTTTTTTATTCAACTTTTAAACGTTAATAAAAATATTAGATTCCTGTAAGTAGTTTTTCAAACTTTGAGGAATTGGTAGCACTGTGACAACGTAAATCTAGTACCACATGATCAATTCAATTTGATTTTAAAATTAACGTACTTTTATATCGTTCCTCTTGTCTTGTCTTACCTAGTTGAAACACGATTTACAAATTTAGTTGAAAAGTGGATTCTTGTTTTTACTTAGACTGTGAGTATATTAAAACAAATATAATGTACCGTATCTAACTAAAAACAATCTAAGTACTCATAATGATTGCATGGTTATGTTTAGTGTGAGTTATGTCACTGAAGTAACTTACCGCCTTTTTGTTTTATAAGTTATGTCAGTTCCGACAGTTCGGCCTTAAAACTTGTGAGAGGATTTTATGTAGCCTTATATTTGGGTTTTGTAAAGTTTGCTTCTATAAATTATTATGTATAGTAACTTTGTGTAGGCCTACTACAAAAAATGATTGTGATTTAAATCATATTAGCCCTGTGCTTTTCCTACTTGGTTGAAAGTTAACTAGATTATAGCATACCGGTACTTGACAAATTATGACTTTTCCCAATTCTAATGATAATTGCATAGGATTGCCACCAATCAAATTTTATGGTTGCTCTAAGCCTACATTTTCTGTTAAAAACATTACTAATAAGTGTAAATCAGTTAAAGATCCAGCTTCATTTGATAAAGTAGGCCAAGATCATAATAAATGTTTGCCTTTTAGGTTAAACAGGTTAAGTGGACCATCACAAACTTGGAAAGTTTTCAAGAAGCAAAGTGATGCTTTGAATTGTGCTAAAATAAGAAAAAATGGTTTAATGACTTTTGCTTTTCAGCAAAGTACTGGAGAAAGATTGTTTTTAGTTGCTCACCCTCAAGTATTTTGGCAGTATGATTGTGGAAGAATACCAAGGCGCAGGTGCACATATGAAATTATTCCAGAATACTCTGTTTGTAAACTGTATTTTGACTTAGAATATGATATAGCCCATAATCCAAACTGTGTTGGTAATGAAATGGTTGAAACATTCATTTCTATAGTTTGTTATTACATTAAGAAAGTGTGGAGAATAGAATGTAGTAGAAAACATGTTCTTGATCTTGATTCTACGACTGATACTAAATTTAGCCGACATTTAATATTTCAACTACCATTTTCTGTTTTTAGGAATAATTCCCATGTTGGTAATTTTGTTAATCATGTTTGTAATGAAATACGAACAATGTGTAATAAACCAAGTACAAAATTGTCATCCACATTTGAACTGGCAGCAAATGTGTCTATTTTAATGGTCAGAGATAGCAAAGGTAAATTAAAACTGTTTTGTGATGAAGCCGTTTATAGTAAAAACAGACATTTCAGGCTCTTTCATTCTACGAAGCATGGTAAAAACGCTCCTTTACTTTTAAGCTCAGAAAACACTTTTGTTACCAATTCAAATGTTGATGAAGAAATATTTTTAAATTCCCTTGTTACATATGTAGCAATAGAATCAGCTGCACATTTTAGGATTTTAGAATTTTCGAATACACTTTCTTTTAATAATGACAAAACGCATATAGCCATCTCAAAGGATGTTCCAAATCCTGTTAAACCAGCCAACTCGCCTTACCCTTTCATAGATAATTTTGTGCAGAAATTGGTTTTTCCTGGTCATATTTGGAGAAGTGCATTTTTTACAACATCAGATATTATTGTTTATGATATTATTGGTAATAGATACTGTGGAAATATTAGGAGAGAACACCGTAGTAACAATGTTAAATATATTGTAGATATTAAACAATGTTGTTACTATCAAAAATGTTATGATCCTGATTGTTTTAAATATCGGTCTCCACCAATTAAACTGTCTCCAGAATTATGTTTTATGTTGGATGATGATTCAGAATTTGTAGATGATTTTAATTTACTAAATACTCAGCGAGATTTTGGAATATCAGATGAAGATTTACTTGAAGTTTTAAATGTGGTAGAAGATGTTTCTTCTGTCGTTGATTTTGAAAATGATATTCTGTAGGCCATCATAAAATACAATGACTAAGGAGAGGTAAAGGAAATTTAATAGTAAAACTCCACAAATATGAGTCTTTTGAATAACTTAATTAGTTTATAAGAAATAAATCTTAAGAAAGACTATAGGCTAGGCCTAGTTACAGTTTTTTTAAATGTTAGTGAATTAGTCTCATTGTTAACAAAGTTAATTTAAAAACAAGTAGGCCTATCTCCATCACATCAGTACCTGCTTATAATTTGACTGACAAAAACTTTCAACACACCATTAAACTGAATGTGCTTATATTGTATTATATTATTACAATAAATGTTTATATATTTAGTAATAAAAATATTTGTATAAAGATAAATTAACGTTGTTTTTTTTTACAAAATAATTCTCCCTATCTTCTAAATGTTTTTCTCTCGCTCTCTCTCTCTCTCTATATATATATATATATCCTTGTTCGCCATATTGAATCTGATTCCCACAAGAGTGCTAGAGAATAGGGAAGTCTTTTTCCGTTAATTTGTGGAATAAATTAAAAAATTTCGCTATATTTTGAAGTAGGCCTACATTCATATGCGGATGTTGATTGCTGAATACATTTTCAAAAACTGAAATTTGAATATTGTTTTCATAAACATATGATATAGGCTTAAATAGTAAAAAATAGTAAACTTTATTAATTTTTTACTCAGTTGCAAAAAGAGATATTGCAAAAAATCTTAACAATCAACATCCACAATCTATTTTACTTTAAGGAAGGAAATACAGCTTTCGTTTTTTGACGAAAATAACACAAAAATACCGTAGGCCTATGCTTACAAGTGAAGGTTGATTGGTTCTAGGTTATTTAACATTGAAATTGGTAGCCAACTTCGCCGTTTTGAATTTAGGGACCTTAAGAAAGTTTCTGAAAATCTATTGACCACTAGGTCCTAATGTTAATGACTGATTTAATGTTTTTGTTTTTTCTACCAAAAAATTAGTCATTATTGTGGATAGGTTACTACATTTTGTGAGTTTTTGAAAGAAATTTCATCAAATTGGATTAAGCTGTATTTTTTTAACAACATCCATTTGTATCAGTGCATGTGCAAAATCATTGACACAAGTTTAATAAACTATAAAGTAGCTGATAATGGTTGATACATTTTTTGATAAAATAAGCAGACCTTGACGGGAAACTGCTTTAAGCCGTTTAAACTGAAAATTGTCATCAAAAAATGCTGAGGATCGGTGATTTTTGGTAAGGAAGCTGTGCAAAGGATCAGAAAGCTGTTCAAGTTTAGGAAAATGGACTTTACCATTGTTGCAAATATTTATCCGGCTGTATAATTATGTTGCCACCTCTATACAACACCCAATGGTAAGGGTATATTTCAGCAGCAGCCTGAATTTTACAGGAGGTAATGTAAGTGGTAGGAAGTGACATGAGCACAATATTTAGTTACGGATATGTAAATGTTACCACATGGCTGCCCACACCTCAGCCGCACGTGAGACAGTGCGTACATGATGAAAGACATATAGTAAAAGAAGCATATACACCATCTCCCTCCACATGTACAACGTTGTATTATACCACCACCCCGCTAATCTCAATGACCTCCATGTGTTTTACTGATAAGATATCGGATTTGGAACTAAACAAATTAACATAGCTCACTACAACAAAAATATTAATTAATAGAAAATAACTATGTTGTTATTATCTTGTTGAAATAAATAACTCTTTGAAATGTTAAATACAGGGAATAAAAACCGAAGTACAGTAAAGTCTGGTTTATCCGGCCTCGTTTTATCCGACCCAGCATCCAAAGAATATAAATAAATAAATGAAGCACTATCTAAGCGATCCGAAAACATCTTACAACACGTAAGAACACCTGCAATGTAGTGGTGACAACAGCATTACGGTTGTGTGTTGCGACTAGTATCAACGCAAAATAGCAGGCGTTGGTACGTAAAGTGTTATTTACCAAGCTGCAGATCGTGTAATTTCCTTGCAGCCAGCACAGCGGTGCTTTCTTATTGATAGTCGCTAGACTGTTTCCCGCTCTTTTTATTCTCTCTTCACATCAGTCATCAGTTGTATCTCTGCTATTTTGCCAATGAGGTTAAGTTTTCTGTGATAAGTGAGTTTTTATTATTGTGTGAGTGAAAATATTGTGATTGAGTGTAAGATTTGTGTGAGTTATTGTGTGATAGTTTTGTAATTCATGATGAGTGGTGGCAGTAAAAGGAAGAAGGTTGTGTTGACGATTGAAGAGAAACTGAAAGTTTTATAGAGTAGTACTGTAAAGTTTTCTCATGTACGTTTGTTGGCTTATTTGAACCCTATACCGGATTATCCAGCATGGTACTCCACCATATTAGGCCGGATAAAGCGGACTCCACTGTAGTAAATAAAAAAACAGTTACCGTACCAAGTTATTTAAATGGTAGGCTACTGTTAAAAAATACCAAAGTAAACAATAAAAAGATGACAAATAAAGCCTTTTTTCTTTTGAAACAAAACTGATCTTGATTAATTGGAAACAAACATCGCCGAGTGTCTTAACTTGTTTTACGCACGCCATCTGGAAGCAAGATGGTTTTGTTCATTTTAAGCTTGTATAATGCCCCCCATACACTATTAAACTTGGTCTGACGAACCAGACCATACCAGGTTTCCTTGAAGTTGGTACGCACAAATGTTTGATCAGCAATTCTCCACACACTATCGAACCTGATCGTTCGCACAGGGCTGCAACCCGGTTTGTAAGCTATGTTTGGATGATCACTACCCATTGAAATGCGTCAAGACCACTTCAAACAACAACTGAAGTAAGTTAGTCGATTGTCGTGCACCCCAGGTCCGTCTCAAACGTGTTTGGTGTGCCTACACACTGTCGAACTTAGTGTGTAGAACTTTGTTGTCCAGCGGTTGACTAAACCTGAGGTACTTTGTGGGGTGAGATTTGCCCGTCACCAGATACTATCAACTCCAACCCAACCCAGTTTGCCATCCGACCAAGTTGGATAGTGTGTAGGGGCATAAGACCAGTATCCCTGTCGAACAAGAAAACTAAAGAATTTATTGGTCTTTTTTATCAATGTTTTTGGTACACATTTTCTGATCAGTCTTATGGTAACAATCATGGTTGTACTGGGCCTGCTGAAAATGTTCAGCGGAGCTTCTCCAATTATTTGTTGGGACACTTCTATTTATTCCATGAATGGATCCCATTACTTCCTTTATAAAGAATTCTGAAAAGATGTAATCTTCAGGCTGGTAATCTTTCCAACATAGGGGATTTCACTAATCGTGTAGTTGGTATTAGTGCTGCAAGTCAAAACAATTTTCAAAGCATATTTGACAGGTTTATTATGAGTGTACATCCTAAATGCACATTTCCCACAAAATGCTAACAGTTGTTCGTCAACTGTCACATATGACACTGGTCTATTTATTATTTGTACAACAGTAAATAATAAAAGCATCACATATTCCTGAGCCAATGGGTTAGTTTTTTTTCAACTGTTTCCGTGTTATCAAAACAAAGAAGCATGGAATGAATTCAAAACGTACACTATTGTCCAAATATTTGTTAAGTTGAACCACTCCACTTGTGGTCAAGTAATACTCGGACTGATCAGTGGTTGTCCTTCATAAAGTGCTGTGATTACTATTATTTCAAGAAAGGCCAACACATATTCTTTGCGTGTGCGGGCGCTATCATACTGCTTATGTTTTCCTCACACAATCCATGTATTCATTGGTATGGAGAACTAACATATCTGCACCAAACAAGTGAATAAAAGATTAATGGGTTATAGTTTTATAGGTGCACCTTTTGCCCTCTTGGTGAGTTATCAGATTCATTGTTAGTTATATTCGTTGAGATATTATTGTCTGGGTCGGACAATGCCTAAGTCATTTGTAATCCACACTTCTATTTGATCCTATTCGTCATCACTACTAAGACGAAGTAGTCAGATGTCAAATATTTTTTTCTTTGAAGAATCAAATGCTCTATGCTGGCATACAATATTATCATCAATTAAAAAAACAAACACTAATTTTTTTGTAACTTTTACAGTAAGAAGAAGTTACAAAAAATTGTGTTAGTTTTTTAATTGAAAATGGAGTTCTACCGAAAATCGTATAATATTATCATCATCTAGTAATCATCTTATTCTTTTATTTTCACACTCTTCCTCTCTATTAGCCATCATCACTCAACACTTCTCCGAAAAACAAAATTTACAATAAGTACTGTCAATAAAAGCAATCTCACTACATTAAAGCTAAACTCAAGGTTTACAATCAATTTAAGCAATCTCAGAGCTATTTACAAAATTCATAGGCTAGAATCCTACTGTGTTATTTTAAAACAATCTCAACTAACAATAATTAACCAAAACTAAAAACATTACATAGAGTTTTCATCGTTATGTTATGATGTAACTATCTACTATATTCATTTTTTGTTTACATAGAGAATTTATTTTGATAACGATTAATTTATTATTAAAATAACCTGATCAATTTAATTTTATAGGCCAACTTTAAGAATCCTAAAAATGGAAAATGCCTTAAGTTCACAAAAATAATGTTGGGTTATTTTTTGTGAATGATTACAGAAGATATTGTCACTTAGAAAACATAATTACACATTCACTTTTATAGGTGGTAACAAATATATGAACCAACAATGATAATAATTGTTTGTAATACTTTCTTGATCAACCAAGACATAGATTAAATAAATCCAAAAATTATCATTTAGCTTTAGGAATAAAACTATTTAATAAACTGCCTGCCACTTTTCAAAACATGTCAAATGATGATTTATATCATACTTTTTATGGTTGGCTGAAAAAGCACCCATTTTATGACTTGGCGGATTATTTGGAATGTGATGTCAATATTTAGTAAGCCTGTGTTTAATATAAGTTATGTTAGTTTTAATGACTAAACTGTATGTGACGAAGTCTATTGCAATGTTGTACATGTGCTGAAGGACCAATAAATGTTCTGTTCTTGATTACTATACTTTATTATATTGAATTTAGATATCCGTCTAATATTTTTAACAGTTTATTTTAATATACTTGACTGAATAGTTGTTCAATTGTTTTGAATAAAGGTACTGGATAGTGGCACTTACTTGGTCATGTGAATAATTAAATTAATACTTAGGAAGGTAATATTGTTAAACCTGAAAATTCTGAGGTAATAGTATACAATGACTGGGTCAACTTCAAATTTTATGATATTTTAGTTATACAATATAGCCTAATTATCAACAACAACCAAATAAAAAATAAATGTCGGAAATCATTAATAATGGAAAAAACTTACATGGATCAGTTTCTGTATCAGAGTACTGTGTAGCTGAAGTGTCCAATTCGTAAACCTTGCTGATAGCACGAAAAAGATAATGTAGTCTTTCCTTCTAGTCAGACAATAATTAATATACTGTGATTAAAAATTATAGAACTTCAGGGCTATTTTTTTAGTTGGATAAGATAATATAATAATAGAATTATTAAATATACCTCGTGTTATTTGTCCATCATGTGACTTCTGTTGATTGATTAGTTACGACGCGTTTTGGGAACACATTCCTATTGTCCAGTAAACATTAAAAACACACTTAAACACAAGTACACACACTTAAACACTTTTATACAACTTTAGAAATATGTGCCGAACAAAATCAGTCTTAGGCTGTACACATACTGATATCTGTCAGTGCAATCCTTTGAAAGATGTACTTCTTATACAATATTTGTTCGGCACAAATTTTTAAAAGTTGTATAAAAATGTTTCAGTGTTGTGTTTTTAATAAACATTAAAAACACTATAAACTTACAATGGGAATGTGTCCCCGAAATGCGTCGTAACTAATCAATCAACAGAAGTCGCATGATGGTCAAATAACAAGGTATATTTAATAATTTTATTATTATATTATCTTATCTATTATAATAACAGCATACTTTGTACATACAATATTATTAGAGATGGCGGGACTGGCTGCCCAGTGTAATATGCTCGGTAAGATACAATGTCCCGCTACGACTCTCCGCCATTCATGGTCCCGGAGTAGGGCAACCAGTTAGCAGCCAATATCTGGTGACACCACCGGCTGCCCTAGTCTAATAGGTTCCATAAGAATCAATGGAATCAATCGAGCAAAGCCACCGGTATCATGATTGGCTACGCCGTCTGGCGGACTAGTGTAATAAGAGGCTAAGAATGCAAACATTTACAAAATATTTATGATTTAAAGAAATATTAAGTTCAAACAATGAAACTAGCAATAACAAAATTTAACACTACCGGTACTTTTGTTACAACAAAGTATTATCAAAAACCAAATGAATGAAATAAAAAATTATTTAAATAAGATTTGACAGAAAAATGATAATATAAATTAAGTTGTGATTAAAATGTTTATGTTATCAAGATTGCTAAACAAAAATATATTTATATTAGGCTACAACAAGTATTGTTTTTAACTTTAGCTCTATATATGAACTTGTATAATTCCTTTAATCACCTAATTTCTTTGTAAAATTTCCAAACTGTAAAACATACTGAATTATTTTATTGGTACGGTACTTTGTTGTGAGGTTTGCTCAGTAACGAATTTTGGCTAATTTGACAATCTAAACCTGGGGCACTGGACATGTGGGTAACTAAGTCTTGTGCAATGCTCAATGATGCTGACAATCCTTACTTTACATTAAAGGTATACATTATAATTTATATGAAATAAATTTTAAGCAAAATATATATGTCTGCCATTAAAAATATTTATTGAAATAGGTTGTTTACAACTTTATAACTATTTGATCTAGGAATTTAGTCTAAAGCTTTGTAAATAAACCTTTGTCACTACTACCACAGATAATGGGACATATTAATTTTATATGACATAATAGATTTTAAACTAGCTCTAAAACATTATGTTCTATAACAACTAGCTCTTTAATAAATTTTAGTAAATACAATTTAACCATAAAATTTTGTATGTTCACGCCATAGAATTCTATTAATACACCTGGAATGCTAGGGCTGTGTTCAAGAAAGCGGTCTTAACCCTCACCCCTTGGTAGTCACTCATGGCCACTTAGTGGATTTCAGCATTGTGTGCCCTGTCGTTTACACGCTTTTGCGCCTCACCAGATTCATGTAATTAGAATTAAATTTATTTATAATTTATCTGCATGAACTACGGAATCTAACAGTATAAACTTCTTGTAGTTTGGTCATTTATTTGATTTGTAGTAATGAAAAATATTTAGTGTTTTAAAAGTGTGACACGAAAAAGTCACTAGGCATAAATTTTTTTTGTTTTTGGGTTAAAAAGAAACTTTTGGCGGAAAAGTTGTAGATAATTAGTTGATCCACAATTTTTATCCCAAACATTTTTTATAAAATAATTTATTTGTTCTGTAGAGATGGTAACAACGTATCCCATGCTCAACCAATTCGCGTTTGACTACTCGGTTCAGTCTTCACAAATTCAGTGAACTGAAATTTGTTCATATAACACAAATTTGATTGTATTAACAAGCTGAACTATGACTTATTATTATTTTACAAGCAGGAAGTGGTTTATGGTAACTACTCTTGCTTTTATTTTGGAAATAGATATTTGTTTCATTGCCGCTGTTTTTAATTGATAAACTGTGTTACAATTCAAATATTTCCCTAACTCTGTAAATAAAATAAGAACGAAATTAAAAATACGTATTGGAGCGAGAGAGATAGAAGTCAAATTGGAATGTCATTCATTTAGTTAATCCGTCATACACGCCCGACATCTAGCGACAATTATGCGCAACACTAAATACTACAACGAAAAGGTACAATCAAATCACGACTTTCAACTCGAATTCATTAAAATAAAATTACAAAACGAATCTGTGGACCTACATTTCCTACATCAAAAATATTCAAAACTAAATTCTGCATCCAGGAAAGCTAAAATAACAACATAAAACCAAGTCAATCGACAAAGATTTACGTTAAAACGCAAGGAGAAACTAGGCCTATCTAATTACAAATCGAAGAGAAGTTGGCAGAATAAATCCGATTACAAGAAAAATACATTCTTATTAGAAAATTAAACCAGGCCTATGAAAAGAACCAATTTTTTACATCTCAAATGTCTTTGGTCTAAATCTAAAATAAACGCCGATAAGCTATTATAATATATAAAACCGAAGCCTCGACCGACAAAATTTAATCGTAAGCGGATAATTCATTTATGTAAACTCCTCCCACGAAACGCTGTGATTGGTCCACGTAATTCTTGCCACCAAATGAAAAAATACGAAGAATAAAAAATATACATTCTAGAAATTAGATAGCAATTATTGTAATAAGGAGTTATTTAAGTGTTTTCTATAATTTAACTGTTTAAAATCATATTAAATTCATTGTAAAACATTGTTGTGTATCAAAACAAATCCACACAATTAAATAAAGACACAATTCCAATAAATCACATTTCACGACTCCCAAACACCTATTACATTAACAAACCCAAATCCCAGAAGATATGAAGATTCATCAGGCGTTATTATCCATTTCCTGGAAAAGTAGAGAAGCCCCAAAAGAAGGACATTGTTAAGTTGGCCACTGAATAGTGCAGTTGAGACAATTTTGGCTGTTGAAATTTAAAGAAAAGAATCGGTATTTGAATAAATATGAAGCTTATGAAGTTCAGTGTTTTTCCTTTATAACAGTTACTATCAAATTCTAATCTACAAGAACAAACAACCAATTGGGTGAGAACTTTCCAATTAACTAGGCCTAGTCTATTTTAAGATCCAACACCAAACCAGTTACCTTAGAGGGATAACTTATCTATTTGAACTAAACTGTGAATAATAATATATATATATGTTATGCATATAGATTTACCAAGAACCTTTGAACTTTAAATTATCGTAAATTCAGTGATCCATTATAATACTAAATCCATTAACCAAATAACCTTTTTGACGATTCCACATAATCTTGCTCTCATTAATTTTGTACATATGTTAGTTGTGTTATCTATAATCAAATTTGTTATCTTTTAAATACTTTGGGAAAAAGACGGCTCCAACCCACCGAGTTAAGATCTTGTGTTTTTAAAATTTTATTGAACAACAATTAATAACCTGTTTATCATCAAACTTAGTGTTCATAATCTAAATAATATTGTTCTTTGAAAACAAATATCATTTTATGTATTACCTGTAATAATACAGAAGTAAAAGATTGTTTTTATAATTGTAACCCTTGTCGACCATCTTATTTTAATATAGATTTAATTGTAAAGTAAAGTTATTGTGTGAGTGTTGTAGTAAATTTGGCGACCAACGTGACGGCTTTTTCCTAAAGTATCCCTAAATAACTCCTTAAAATTAATTAGTTTTAACAATTTGATTTATAAAATATTGTGTGTTAGTTAAGTTAAATAATTAATTCTAAAACAAATTAATTAAAATGGATAAACAAAATAACCAGAGATACAATCTGAGAAAGAATATTCAGCCTACATTAAAGGTGCGAGAAACACAAGGCTTCCCCGACACAAAGGCGTCCCAGCGAGAAGAAGACGTGATCGAGGAGTCAAATTTGAATACTGAGCACGAAACGATGGAAGGGTCGCGGATCCCAGAAAAAACACACCGCCGGATGGAAGACGTGATATCAGGGGAACGCGTCAACACAACAGAAATAGGCTATTTTTTTTCGAACGACGACATGCCGGTAACACCCAACCCTCGGGCAAGTCCTGTCAGCGAAGATACCGAGTACCATCATAATACCGACACTACCATGGAATCAGAAACGGGAAACATATTTCAATCTGAAATTCAACCCCCATGGTTGGAGATATTACTGCAACGTTTCGATGCCTTTCAGGACGAAAATAAACAAAATCAAGAAAATATACAAAAACAGCTGGAGGAAAATAAACAAAATCAAGAAAATATACAAAAACAGCTGGAGGAAAATAAACAAAATCAAAATATTATCAACCAAAATGTGACAGATGTGAAAAAACACCTAAATTCAGTACAGGATGAATTAAAGACTAGAATGAACCAGTTGGAGGAAGATCTACAGAAGAAATTGGATATGCAGGGAGAAACTAGTCGCAAAGAATGGAGAAGCGAACTCCAGGCCCAGAGAGAGGACATCCAGGTGGATTTAGATAAAGTCACCATCAAAACTCAAGAACAGGTCCAGATACAGTTGGATAACCAAACAGAAAGGATCCAGAAGTTGCTGTCCTGCCAAGAAGAGAAAACGAACACTGAAAATGAACGGATAGTCAACCAGCGATGTCAGGAGTTAGAGGGAAGATTAGAGAATAACATGGAGAAAGAAAGGAAAGTCATGGCGGGACAAAGAAAACAGCTGGAGTTAATCGAACTGAACGTCCGAGATCACAATACCAAAATTAGGGACATAGAAAAGGAACTAATGGAAAAACAACATAACTACCCGCCTCAAATATCTGTTAGCTGTAATGGTCAGATTTCTGGAATAGGAGAGAACACAGTACCTAAGTTTCATGGACGAGAAATGAACCCCACAGAACATCTTCGGTGGATACAAAGGTTTTACGAAAAGAGAAGAACGATTAACAACAACCTCGACGCCACAGAAAATCTAATAGACATAATTGAGATGTGCTTAGAGAACCACGCTTCACGTTGGTTTGCCTTAGTCAAAAATGATGTACGTAATTGGGAAGATTTTAGAGAGGTTTTCGAAGCCAAATATTGGAGCAGGGAAGTGCAGAGAGGGATCAGACAGCGAATGGAAGTGGAAAGATATAGGCCAAATGGTACCTACCCTTAGTCGGTCTGAGTACTTTACAGAAAGGGTTATTACGTTGAAAGCGATACGACCACCCTTGACGGAGGATGAAATTGTCACCTGTTTAGCCGAACATTATGAGGATATAGTGCAAGATGCGAGACGTGTTCAGAGGATTGACTCAATTATTGAATTTGAGTTATTGCTGCAAAGAGAAGATCTCAAAGACGCGAACATAAGAGCGCGAAAAATACACCATCCATATTCACCTTCCCAACCGTCAATTAGACCTAACTTCAGAGAACAGAGACCAGGACCAACACCATTCCTTTACAGACCTTCACAAGCACCATCTAATCATCGTGGATCTCAAACTTTTCACCACCAACATTTTCAACTCCCACCAGGACCCCCACCTCCATTCCCACGACACCAAGTTGGGCCATACCCCCAAAGAAATAACCAATATATTCACACATCACCTCCTTTTCGACCACACAATAACAATAGAGGATTTGATCAAAATATAAGACCAGAGAATAATAGAGACCAAACAAGACAGAACGGACCCAGGAATACCAGATATCCAACACAGGAACAGATGAACGTTTGCCACACGGTAGCAGAAAATATTCAAGCCAAGAGTCGTCCAGAAACAAGTTCATCAAATGTAGTGAATCAGCAGGAAAACTGCTGAGCGCAGAATGTGTTACTGGCCCCGAGATCGCGAACCATATCATTTTTCCAGACTATGCGAAGCTCGATGACATTATTCCTGTGCCACACAATGTCCTTGGAAATATAAGGCCTAACCCACTAAAATTTATGTCTGGATTAGTATCACACCCAAATATTACAATAAGTAATATGTTTTGTGACAGAAATTTTCTTTTAGAAGAAGACGAGGTTGAGTTGCCAAATAAACCAGATGTTAACTTCATAAAATGTCCGGAGATAAATATTAAAATCGGAAAACAGAGTGCATATGCCCTAATCGATACAGGATCCAACGTTACATGTATGTCCGAACAGTGGTTCCGGGAGAACAAAGATTCTATGGGAAAGTACGAAGAATTACCTACCACAAATATACAGATACACACCGCAGTGGGTAGTAAAACTAGGAGAGTCGCCAGAATTGTAATGGTAAAAATTAAAATAGATTCCGAAGAATTATGGTTACATGCTTTAATAGTGCCAAATTTAATTAAAGACGTTATTCTAGGTATGGATTGGATTAGTATCACAGAGTCGGTTATAAACTTTCACACGAAAATAATAAATATGAAAATTAATAAGAAAATAATCGTAAGAAAGTTTGAAAATGTCGTTAATGAAGGAATTTTGTGTTACATCACTAATAAATATATGAATCAATATGATGAAAGATATAATAATATTCATGATGATAATATGAATGTAAATTATAACTCAAAATGTGGCACGGAAAATAAACAAATAATTTTAAATGAATCTATAATCGACAACGCATTACATGATAATATGAATCTGGAACCACAGCAAAGGGTAAAATTAAAATCACTACTTTTACAATACAAAACCATTTTCTCGGATAACCCTGGACTTTGCACTAAATATACGCACTCAATAGAAATAAAAGAAGACTGCACATTTAAAGGACAAACGTATCCAGTACCCTTGATACACCAGGAAGCCGTGTCACGTGAGATAAATAGGATGTTAGAAATAAAGGTCATAGAACAATCGAATAGCCATTTCATAAATCCCATAATACCAATCATTAAAAAGAACGGTGAAATAAGGCTGTGTCTAGATGCGCGTAAGGCTAATGCGATTACAACCCCAGATTTTGAACGGAATCGTAGCGTTAACGAGTTATTGGCCAAAGGTCGGGATTGTAAGTGGTTGAGCACAATCGATCTCACTGCATCATACTGGCAAATACCGTTATCCACAGATTCAAGAAAGTACACAGCGTTTCAATTTAGAGGTCGAACTTATCAATATACTGTCACTCCGTTCGGAATTTCTACGTCACAAGCGGCACTAATACGAGCATTGGACAAAGTTTTTGGTGACAGTGTAGAATCCTTCACCCTAATATACATCGACGATATATGTATCATATCCCCAGATTTCCAGAGTCATTTGTCACATCTTTCGATTATTTTCCAAAAATTATCTGACGCAAATATGACTGTTAAATTTTCAAAATCCCTTTTCTGCAGGGATTCTGTTCCCTTTCTTGGCTATACAATGACGTCAACAGGTATACAAATGGATGATAATAAAATAAAACCAATTTTAAAATTCCCCACTCCTAAATCAAGAAAACAATTAAAATCTTTTCTCGGATGTATTAATTACTATAATAAATTTCTAGACAAATTTTCAGAAACCATCAAACCTATTCTTCGGCTAACCTCAAAAAATGTGAAATTCCATTGGACCTCAGCTGACGAGCAAACTTTCATGAAAATTAAACAACTCTTTCTACGAACTCAAATTTTACACCATCCAGATCCACATCAACCTTTCTTTTTACAAACTGACGCATCAGACTATGCCATAGGCGGGCATTTATACCAAATAAATCCACAAGGAGAGAAACGGGCTATCGTATTTGTATCCAGGGCATTACAGCCAGCAGAAAAACATTTTACCACCACGGAAAAAGAGCTTCTAGCAATTTTATACTGCCTCCAGAAAACTCGCTACTATATTATCCATGGAACAGATTTAACAATTGTAACTGATAACCATGCGCTTACGTTTATTAAAACTTGTCGACTGTTAAGTGCACGCCTAACACGATGGATTCTGGCGTTACAAGACTATGATTTTAAAATACAACACTTAAGGGAAGTGAGAATTGCACTGCCGATGCCTTAAGCGGAATGCCACCACAGAAGCCTACCATACCACAAGAGGACCAATCTAAATTAATTATAACCTATATTCAACGTTTACAAGATCCAAATTTAAAATTCGAACTAAGTCACCTTGCGACACATCAAGCACAAGATCAAAAATTATTGCCCATTATTCGTATTCTTAAAAATTTAGAGGATCCAACCGATAATCCCAATTTACAACGAATATATAGCCTATATAACAACATTTTATACAAAAAATTAAATCAACAATGGCTGATAATAGTCCCAGAGAATCTCATAAATCGACTTATATGGGAGTGTCATTCATATTACCTACATTGTGGGGCAAACAAATGTTTCAACATACTCAGAGAAAGTTTTACTTTTAAAAATATGGGACGGCACATTAGAACAACGCTCGCCACCTGTGATTCTTGCCAAAAATGTAAATGTAACCCCCACCCTTTAACAGGAGTAGCAAAGGGCATTATTTGTACAGGAAAAAACGATCAAACAGCTGTGGATATTATAGGGCCACTTCCAACCAGTATAGGAAGAACTAAATATATATTGATTGTACTAGATATTTTTACGAAATTCGTAAAATTATATCCTATGAGATGTGCAAACACCAAAACAATTTTAAAGAAATTATTAGAATTACATTTCCTCGTATATGGAACTCCTAAAAGACTTCAAAGCGACAACGGGACTCAATTTCGTAGTCGAGCATGGAGCAGAGCTTTAATAGAACGAAATATAGAGCCCATTTTTAACCCATACTATCACCCACAAACAAATATGGCAGAGAGGCCGATACGTGAAGTTAAGAGATGTTTAAGGACATATTGCTCTTTAAACCACAAAAATTGGGCACGTTGCATAGTGGATATAAATATCATGCTAAATGAGGTACATAATGAGACCACTGGTTTTACGCCTAACGAGCTATATCTAGGTCAGAGAGACGTCAGATTTTGGGAACCATATATTACAAATAATTATACCACGGACATACCACTGGAGACAAAATTATATTTAGCAAAACAAAAAATACATATCAAACAAGAAAAACGAGCGTCAAAATTAAATTCAAAACTCAAACAAACCATTTTAAATATTGGCGA
>JAGFPH010001201.1:188498-251377 GCA_018207615.1 Philaenus spumarius
ATGTACCTAGGTTTTTAATATATAAAATATTATAATTTTTATAGAAGTTTATGTTTTGTTAATACATTTTGTTAGTCTGGTTATAGCCCATTTATAAAAACAAGAAACAAAATTTATTATAACTTCTATATACCGGTATCTGTTTAATTAATATATAATTTATATTATTAAAACAAATTATTACAGATTTACAGCCAATAGTCCTGATATTGGTGAGCCCATGGCTAAACCTTCTTCTTGTGTATAGAAGGCGTTATTGAAAGTAAAATAGTTTGGGCTCACCAATATCAGGACTATTGGCTGACATATATTTAAACTATTATGAAAATAAATATTTATTATCCGATCAAAATAAATATAGACACAATATAATCTATTATGGTTGTTACGTAGATGACACATTTTTAGTTTTTAATGGAACTAACAGACAAATATCCGGACATCTGAAATACATGAATGATATTAAACCGAACATCCAATTCACACTGGAAATGGAAAGGCAAAATCAACTCAACTTTCTCGATTTAACATTAACAAAAAACACAAACAGGTTACAATATAAAATATATCGCAAACCTACTACCACAGACGTTACCATACACGCCGATTCACACCACCCTTATTCACAAAAGATGGCAGCTTTTCATAGTTTTGTCCACAGACTTATCACGGTACCTATGAACAAGGATGATTACCAAAGCGAAATCAATATCATTAAACATATATCTGCGGCAAACGGGTACAATACTATAACTATAGACAAGTTGATTAATAGACATATCAAAAAGAATAAGAACACGAAACGCCCTGAGAATGACACTACCATAAAAAACAGCTATATTTCTTCAGAATATACTAAATATTTACCAAATGTCTTACAAAACGTTTTCAAGAAACATAATATAACCATATCATTCCGTACTAATAATAACTTATATGCTTCGTTAAAACCAAAAATTATCACCCCAATAGAGGAAAGGTCCGGAGTATACAGAATTAATTGCCAAGATTGTGACAAACATTATATCGGTCAAACAGGGAGAACGTTTAAGGAACGTTATAAAGAACATCTCCCTAACAAGAGCTCTGTTATTAATAGGTCAAATTATACACGTCACCTCATTGAATCGGATCATAAGCCGGGAGACTTCAACTCAACAGTAGAAGCCTTATACACGTGTACTAAAGGAAGAATAATGAATGCTATAGAGGAGTTTGAAATATATAAAACATTAAAAAAAAACCAGATGACGTATTAAACGACAAACTTACGTTCAACTCCCACTATTTGTACGACACGGCTATCAATAATTTGTATAAAACGTACAGAGATAATGATCAGTAGGCTGCACTGCATTATACTGACCGGACGTTAAGATGCGGCTTATTTCTTCGTGTGACGAACTGTGTTTGTGTGTTAGTGTGCGTGTGTAGATGTGTGTGTTTATAAAATTTTAATGTTTTTAATGTTCGACGAACTCACCAGAGGGATGACCAGATGATGGAGTTACGGCTCCGAAACATGTCGTCTTAAACTAAACGACAAGGAGTCACAAGACGGACTTAAGGTAAATTAATTAGTATTAATTATCTGTGACTCGGACCATAATCATGCAATGCCTACAGTTTAGTTGTTTTCAAGCTGGAGGAATACAAAATATTTAAGTTAAGTTTATAATTTGTAGTTGAAATGGTTTTTAATAATGATTTGAAAATTTAGAGAAGTTTTGTTGTAATTTGAGCAAATAGAAATTTTATAATTTGCCATAATAATTTAATGATTGTGTGCCTGTGTATAGCCAAACATTTGTAATTTGAAACAGACAGGGAAAACTAACAAATACTTTAAGAAAAATCAGGCTTATTTGTGGTAGGTTTATGACTGAAACTGGAGTTTACAATATTTGGGAATATAGTATACCACTAGGCTAGGGTAACCAAATGTCCTGGAAAACCGGAACTGTCCCGTTTTTTTTTTTGTCAAAACATACGGAGTCCCAACAAGTGGTTTCGGGAAGCTCAAAAGTCCCGGAATTAAGTTTTTAATAGATTTTATAAAATTGTATAGCCTACCGGTATATATTTTTTATTTATTTCGCTTGATTAAATGAAATACGACAAATGAACCATCTGACAAAACTTCAATGTTTGAATAATTCTATTGAAATGTTTGATCTCGATAAAAATAAATGTGTGGTATTTTGTGGAGACAATAGGAACACCAACTTTGGTGGTTTAAAAGTTTAAAATAATGTACAACTACAAAATCGATTCTGTAAAATATTATAATCTCAAAGAACAAAGACATGATCAAGAAAGCTGAAAGCAGTGAAAAACTTCCCTTTCTCCAAGAAAATACAAACACTCAGTCAGTAGCCTAACATTTAAAGCTTATGCTAATAAATTTTATTAAAAATTTGATGGTTATAATATTTTAAAATCTGTAATAATTCGTTTTAATAATATAAATTATATATTAAATAAACAGATACCGGTATATAGAAGTTATAATAAATTTTGTTTCTTGTTTTTATAAATGGGCTATAACCAGACTAACAAAATGTATTAACAAAACATAAACTTCTATAAAAATTATATTTTATATATTAAAAACCTAGGTACATGATGGGTCCCGAGTTTCTCCAAATGGGGGGGGGTTCACCCTACACTTACTAGGCTTACTTGTTCTACCACAGCTATAGTAATAGCAAAACGGGAGTGCCGATGGAGGCCAGGTAGTTCGAGGCTAAGCGAGGGGACTTGACCTGGCCTCCATCGGCACTCCCGTTTTGCTATTACTTATAGGTCAAGGTCTAAATTAACATCACTATCCAGACTCCAGTCACACTAATTTTCCAGTTTGTAAATATATAAAAGTTGGTATCACTATTAATTCACTTTCCTATAAAAAAGTGTCTTCAGGAACTAAAAGTTTTGCTCGATATTCTGTGGTATGGTAAAAATGTTCTTAGATCAATTAGTAAGGTAGTGTTGCAAAATAGGAGCAAAAATCTTAGATCCACAACCCTTTTTCTTAATTACTCTGTGAAATGTGGTCTACATAGTCAATACAGTTTAAAAGGATTTTACAAAACCTAATTATTTACCAAAAAAGATCATAGAAATTATATTTTCTAATATTCAATAATCTTATTTTCATAGTTTTTACAAAAGCAAGTTCACATTATGACTTGCAACTAAAAGTTACAATGTAGCCTATACTTTAATTATTATATATCTGTCTATAAGTTGTATTAATTATTGTAAACTTAAGCAAATAATTTATTGAGTAGGCCTACATTACACATCAACTGCATGCAGATGAACACTGGAATCATCTATATTTCTATATTATATTGATTATGTTAAGGATTTATTTAAAAATAAATCAATGATTATGATATGTGGGTTTTAAAAACATATATTTCCAACTAAAAGTCACAAGTCATAATATTTTGAAATGAAATTTGCTAACCAACATTCATGTGTTTATTTTCTTAGTTATGCAATGAAATTATCGAAATAAATTAAATCGATGTTGATGTTAAAAAGTATTATATCGATCATTGTTAAATATGGAATACGGTTTAATATTACCGTTATCTGTTTTAAGTATTTGGTCTCACTTATCAGATTGGTTAAAGTTAATAAACTGAAGTACGAACAAATGACGAATTCTTCATTTTGAAACGGTCTGAAATTAATAATTGTGTCAAATGTGTTGTGTCCGAGTAGTCCGTTCGTCCGTGGTTATGTATGGACTTGACATTTTGATTGTTGGGTCTCGTTTTGGATTCGATTAATCGAAAACGTAGTTTTCAGCAACTGTCAGTGAGTAGTGTCGTGTTCTTAGTTGTTTCAACCCACGTTCAACTATCCTTCAATGTGTTAAACGTGTTTATATAAACGATTTAAATTATGAAAGTGTCTATTCTTAATCATTATTTTAGAAAAATTAAGCAAAATTATTCGTAAAAAGTGAACTTATTGCTGTCTTGTTCTCAAGTTGTGTTAAAATCAATAACAGCTGTGGCCTAGTGCACTCCGGACGATGAGTTCACGTTGGTAATGACCTAAATGATGTTAATGTGTTAGGTTTACGTGGTTCTAAAATTTTAAGTTTCAGTTCGTGTTTTTATATTCTTTATCTATTCAACTGTATGAACAATCCAAAGTGCACCTAATTCGTGTAATAGGAACTAAGTACCTAGTTGCAACATTTTAGGTTAGGCGTTAAGGACTGTCAAACCTAAAGGTTGGTAAAAATTACGAATATTTAGGAATAATTCAAAACATACTATTTATAAAGCATTAACTTACATCTGCATTATTTGTTAAATACTTCCTTTAGGCTATATCGATTAAAGTTACTAGGCCTAACTGTATACAAATTATGTCAATGAAATAGGCCCAGACCTAGGCTTATTTTTATGTTAAAATATAGGCCTACTAGCCATAATTAATGACTCCAAACCTTCATTACAACACTATAAGTACCTTATTTTCTGATTAGAATGATAGTGAAAATGTATGTGATGTTATTTAAGACCTTGACACGTATGGCTTATGATACATTATAAATTAAAAAGCATGAATTTCTTAGGTAAGAAAATAATAATCGGCTAATGTGTTTGTTTGTTAGAATTAGAAGAAACTCTGATAGGTTATATTCAATTAGGAAATTTACTCTGAACATTTGAACAGTAGGCCTAACATTGATTATTATTTCTGAATTGTAAATTTGAATATGCAGTAAGACCTCGATAATCCGGCACGCTCGGAGATACGGTGATGCCGGATTAACGAGGTCTTCCTTTAAAATGGTGGTAAAAATGTAGTTTACCTTGTCAAACGATTTCTAAGGGAATTTGATATAACATGAAAGAACACATCTTAACTGATTGTAGAAACAACAAAAATTTTCCCGGGAAATAATATTTGTAGGAGTTATGAAAGAAATAAAACTTGAAATTGTATAGGTTAAGTTTCGACTTTTCCGCAATATTTGACGTAATTATAACAAAATAAATCACTTCACATACACCAAACATGTAAGAATTAAATAAACTAAACAATATGAACCCCAAAAGTATCCACGAAGCAAGAAAATGTGAAAATAATGTAACAAACATAATTACGTAAACAAATGCATCAAACAATAGAAAGTACCGTTTAACTGCATATTTAAAATGGAAATTAATCAACGTTGCCAAATCGAACAATAGGTTATTGTACTAATTAAGGTGTGTATAAATCAAGGTAACTAGATAGTAAAGGTTGCCTCATTTGAGAAATAATATTTCGTCGTATTATCACTTTATATAATTAGAATAAAAAAAAAAACTAGAGGACTTACCTAAACTGTTTAGTCACAGTATTTTGCCGATAACAGTATGATTAAAAATAATATTTGTATAATTATAATATTTCGTCGTATTATCACTTTATATAATTAGAATAAAAAAAAACTAGAGGACTTACCTAAACTGTTTAGTCACAGCCGGCAACGCTGTCAGGACGGTAAGAAAAACATGTCGGCACTTTACAATGTAAATTTCCATAACGAACTTTTGATTTGAAAGTTTTTAATGTTGTAAATGTTGAATATGGTTAAATATTGGTTTCCCGGTATAAGTGAAGTGTATAAATACTATATTTATTAAGAAAAAAGTTCAGGTTTGTGTGTTTATAGTAGTTTCGTTTGACAAGGTAAAGTAAATAAATACCAAAATGGTTTAAACAGGGAATAAACTATAAATAAACGCACACATATGTACAATATATACATATATATTATTATTATTGGGTTGTTAAAGATTTGTGTACAACACACAAACAAAAACATAAATTGCACATTGAAACTACGTAACAATAACTGAGTAGAGAGATTGCCGTTAACTGATGGGCCTCAGGTGGGACGGCTCCATTCCCCTTTGTTGTTGGCTTCCTTTAGTCAGTAATTGATGGGGGGTTTGCTATTTTTACTCCAGCCTGCCACAAATTCATCGTTCAAAGCGGATTTAAATCGGACAACTATTTACAAGAAATTCAATGTATCTTTTACCAAAGACTTCAATTTGTTCATAAATAATCTTCATTAAGTGGAATACGTTCAATAAAATACTGTCAGCATCGAAAGAGTTAAATGTTCCCTTTAACTAGGAATGTTTTTAAAGGATGACCAGAGCACATTGTTTTGAATCGGTTCGTTTTTTAGGAGAAATGTTGGTTGAAATGATTGTTTTGGACAAGTTAATTCAGTGGCGGCGATAAGAACCCGCGCCTCCCCCCCCCCGCAAGTTTGTTAATCGGGCCCCCCTCCCCCTATAATATCTTTAAAACCATTATTACTATTGACGAGTGAACGGGTTAATTTATTCATTAACCAAGGCATATGACCCGGATTATCTCGTGTCCTTTGTTTATCCAATACCAATGCTTTAAACTGAGTACCGTATTTTGTAGTTTTTTTCATTGTATGGTAATCGTTTATAAGTTATTTAGTGTAATTGAACAACTATTTACACAATCACTAGATCACTTAATATTAAAAAAAAAATATGGTTGATTAATTTAAATACTGTCAGTAGAGACAGTTTATCATAGTTTTACAGCCACATAACCATTGAGTTATTGAAGTTGGCCTAATCTGCATTTTTTCAAAAGAAGAAACTCTTCCGTAATTTTATCTGACATTAATTTCTCACGTTTCCTGTTGTTCAATACTGAGGATCGCCAAATCACTAGGCCTAAGTCTTGTTTGACTCATAGTACTTCTCAAATAATTCTTGATAAGCTTTAATTTTATAAAGCTTCTTTCTGCTCTCTAATAAATAATGGTTATTGCAGTTTTGGATGCACAATCATGTCTGTAGACATATTTAGCTTATTTTAGTAATTTTTTGACAATACTTACTTTAAAACCCGGTCAAGGCTCGCGGGGCCCCCCAGCTCGCGGTCTAAATCACTCAATAATTACAAAAACTGCCATTTTTAATGAGTGCCAATTTTCAAGATGATGTATGCCAAATACTATTGGGTCTGCCGGACTATCGAGTGCCGGATTATCAAGGTCTTACTGTGTAATAGAATTAAGCAATTGAAATTTAAAATAATTTAATATACATTCTTATTCTTACATGTTTGAAAGTATTATTAATTGATTATTAAATACTATTGAGAAATTTTAAGATACCGGGTACCTATTAACATTTTAAAATTTTTTATTATTGCAACATAACATTCACATAGGCCTACTGTAAGTACAGAATAAAATTTGTCAATTATCCTTAAAAACTAAACAAAACTACAGCTTAACAATAAGCAAAGTACCAATTTTTTAAAAATATTCACTACTCCAAAGAATGGTCATTAAAAAATTTATTTACATTATAATATTCTTTTTCGACTAACGGTAATCTATTGTAAAGTTTTAAGCTCATATAAAAAGGAGTGTTTCATAGCCTATAACTTCAGATTATAAGGGATACTGGAGAGCTGTTCTCTAAACCTTGTGTTGTAACAATGAATAGTTTGGCCATCATAAAAGCTATTTATCTGTGTGTGCACAAAAATATAGCTACGTACATTGATTATAGTGTTAAAATTTTTAATTTCATAAATTATGATTTACACGACTTATTTATATTTAAAAACATCATAGTTTGTTTGAATATATTGTTTTTTTATCCTAAAAATAATCAATGCCTTCAATGAATTTCCCCATAGTAATTCAATGCCATACTGCATCGAAGAGCAATATTTTAACAAGCATGGTAGGCAATTGACCTAATTTTTAAGTCCACAGAATCTCTCAAAATGAACATTTGAAAACAAATCAAACTTAATTTCTTGCTTAATTTTTCAATGTGTAGCCTCCATGTTAAATTGTGGTTAAATATTTATACCCAAAAACTCTACAGTATTGTTAACACCCACATGACTGCCTGACTGCCATCAAACAATATGTCTCTATCAAATAGTTTTCAATTTTTTTTGTGTTTGAAATTGTATTAGCCTATTTAATTTTTTGAGCAATTTAATTTAAGTCCATTTACATCAAACCAATTTTGTAGTGGTAATAAAATTTTTTTGATTTATAGTTTTAGATTGAAATTGTTGTTACATTTCAGAATTATGGAGGTATCATCTGCGTAGCCTACAGTATAACCTTTGCATGATTAATATTTAGTGGCAAATCATTTAGGCTATATAAATAATGAACAGCAAGGGACCCAACATTGACCCTTGGGGTACTCCATTTTTAACCTGCACTCCAGTCTGATAGGAATTTCTGATCTCTTTTGTTTATTATAATTCTTTGTTGCCTAGATCTGTTAAGTAGGCCTACAATTTAGACCAGTCTAGAGCAACTCCAGTAATATCATAAAAATTGACCTTTTCAAGCAAGATCTGGTGATTAACACAATCAAAGGCCTTCGATAGTCACAGAAGACACCAGCAGAAATCCGTGACCCATCCAAAGCCTCTGTCACGTGCTTGATCAGCTCCGCAGCTACATCAACAGTGCTATGCCCTGATCGAAATCCGTTTTGATTTTTTCAAATAATCCCCCTACCATTTTTAGGTAACCACTCAACTGCTCATAAGCAGTCTTTTCAAATTTTTTTGATAAACCTGGTAAAACTGACACAGATCTATAATTGTCTTGATCATAGGGCCTATTTATTACCTTTTTTGTAAAGTGGTACTGTATTACATTTGCATATTTTAGCTGACTTGGGAAAGTTCCTTTAAGAAAACACTGATTTATTATAGGCTCTACCGGTAAGACTTAAATCAACTGAAATGTAATCTGCAATCCTTTTTAATATATGCAAAGGGATCTCATCCCACCCAACTGATTTCTTATTTTTTTTAGATTAACTAAAATTATTTTATTTACTTTATTTGGTGTAACTGGATTGAATCTAAACAGATTTTTTGACCCTTGTCTTATCATTTAAAAAACTCTTTGCAGATTCTAAACAAGACAGTACATTCAATTCATAGCTGACATTTAAAAACTTTTCATTTAATTTACAAGCAATTTGATTTCCGTCGGTAATTTCTTTTTCTCCAAACTTTAACTTCTTAAAATTTTCATTTTACAACCCTTTTCAACCCCAGTTCAGATTTAACCAAGTGTGCCTCGTTGCTTTACTTTTATTTTCAGCGTTCTGAATAAATCTAGTGTTCGTTAGTAATTTTTAAGCTAGACTACAGACCCTTTTAAAACCCTTTTTGTACACTTTTACATATTCCAAAAATTTACCTTCTTTTGCTAATTTATGGAGTAATCTTTTATGCACACTAGAGATACGAATTTCTTATCTTTATGCACACTAGAGATACGAATTCCTCGAGTAACCTAACTTTTGTTAGCAAAATTAGAAGTATTTGGTGTTTTAAATTGAAGAGACTTTTTTGGAAAGTAGTGTTCAATTGCATGACTGTACTGCCAATTTCTTTCTTAATTCTCTGAGAAAAATTATCTGTGCTTGATTTTGTAAAACATTTTTTTGATACTGAATCAGAAAATTCTGTGCAACTAATTTCAAATACAAAGGTCTTCCTTTAAATTATTTATCAAAGCTTCTCTTATTACATATTGTAGGTTATTTCTAATCCAAATACCAGAGCCCCCTCGTATACATTTCTCATGACAGTAGAATGCTACCAACTCATAACTTAAGATTTGTTGTACCTATCAAATATTTTTCATTCCCTTTCAACCAATGTTCATTCAAACAAATAATTTCTACCACGAATTCACGTAACAGTTTTGCTTAAATTCCTCTAACTTAGTAGAAGACCTTAAACCCTGTACCGGTATATTATAATGCATCAGCCATTTACATTTCTTAAAAACAGGCTAAGTTCCCAAAGCTGTCAAGTTATTTATAAAATTTGCTTGGTAAATTACTGACAAGATCACTTCTATACAATTCATGACTAGCATTTTTTAAATCTACAAACACACTACTTTTTAATACATTTAGTATCCTAAGGATATTTGGTCTTACTCTAAAAAATCACACCTCAAAGATTCATTCATTCTTTGCATATTAAATACATGATTCACTTATGGCATCTCCAACAGATGCTTTCCCATACTTATTTAGATGAAGACCATGAAACGTGTTATTTTTCTTAGTTCTTAATTTTTTTTTTTTAAATGCACACTTAAATTTTAGTCTTGAAGTTTCTTTTTCTATTGAGACTTCTCGGTTGTCATATTCCTCAACCTCCTCTCCAAGCACAGCAAATGAATTTTTAACAGCTAGTTTAAAGGTTAATGGTAGACTTCTTCTTGGAAAAGTGGAATGTTCTGTTAACAAGGGAGGTAAATTACATGAATCCCTATTTTTCATTTCCTGTTTTAAATTATTTAACATATTTTTCACTAATATTATTTCTTCTTCTTTTTCAATTACCATATTTTGCAAAATGTTATTTTTACTCATTATAGGTTTTTATTTTCTGATCTTGCTTCTGTCAACTCATCCCCCATTGATTCCAACAGCAAGTTCAACCCCTTTATTTCTTCAACCATTTGTTTATTTATTTTATCATTTAAAGACTCATCAACATCATCTTTAAGAAAGACATATTATCTTCATTTCCATTAATCAGACAGCAAGGGATGCAGAACCACTTATCCCCTGATTTTGCCAAATATTTGTACCGTATATATTCCTGATTATTCAAATCTATGCATTTCCTATTGAACCATACATACAGAACATATTCCTCTACATAAGACACCTTTTGGCTTCTACTTCCAATTGTTTTACCACAATCACCACATGGAAATTTAGGTACCGGTAACTTATTTTCCATAATTTTTTAAATAATTATAATATGCCTTTAATCTCTCTATAATTGGTTTACTACAATAGTGAAGTTATAGTATTGAAACTGTTATCTAAATACCATATATTATTTAAAAAATGCCATTTATATGTAGGTATATTTAATCACAAATATAGTGAATATTTATAATAATTGTATACAATATAATTATGAAATATTTATTAACAATTCACAGTTTTATCCATTTGACTGTTATGAATGAAAAGATTAAAAACGCATACAAAGTCAATAAACTCGAAGTCCACTATTACAAGTATTAAGGCTTAGGCCAATGTCAATAATCTCTATCAGCAGAACTACTTTGTCAACAATTACAGTAAAAACATGTCATTTCTTCATGTCTAGTTTTGTATACTTTTAAAGTTTTGTTTTGTGTCTTTTTTAAACAAAAAAAACCTGGGCTATTATAAAACCGCTTTGTTTTACCTTTCACTGAAAACCAAGCTCACATAAAATCAATGAACTTTTACCACCAAAAGAAATTACTTAAAGCAGGAGCCCGTTTTAAGACACTTCCACTCAACTACTTGTCTCAACTCATCATTTAACTTATAGGCCAGTCGGTAGGGGTAATTTTAGACCAAAAGTTCCAGTAAATTACAATACAGCCGATTTTTTTTAAGTGTACATTAAAGTATGTAGATTAACTTAAAAAAAAGTTTACCAGTCTATCAATTTCCCAAAGTCGAAAAAAAATCGAAAAACATATTTTTTTCGATTATCCTTAATATTTTGAGCTGGGATGAAGATAAATAAAAATAAAAAATACCACTGTGTAGGGGAAGTATTTTTCAATAAAAAGGTCATATGTAGGCCTACTTCTTTCGTCCGAGCAATGGTTTGTCTGGAAAAAAATCGATAATGCAGGTAGGCTATGTATTTTGCAGCAGGGGAAATCACTAAAAGTTGAAATCTCATTCATATATAAAGCGTTGGTTCATTCTAAATTGGCTGAATTTTAATATATCGAATTGACACTGGACATAGGAGTTAAAATCTATATTTTAAACATTTATGCTGAGTCTCAGCTTGTTATCTTGAAAATGACCCGATCTAGAGCCACTTGACTTATCAATGGGTTTCTCGATTTTAGGAGTACCGGACCCACGAACTAATTTTAATCGGCTCCAGTTTAGAAAATTTTCAAAATATCAACCTAAAAGTTTTTTTTACAAGTTAACATATAAATTCAAACAAGATCAAGGAGTATTTATAAACCTGTTTTATTATTTACTTTTAAAAGCACAAGTAACTTAAAAAAGTATTATTTTAGACCTTTTTTAGATTTTTCATCAAAACTCTTGAGTTGATCAGCTGCAGATTAGTCAATTTTTTAAATATAGTTTTTAAAATAAGTAGGCCTATACTAAAAAACAATTGTGTTTGTAACTTCTGTACCAATTTTTCAATCGTTATGTTCAAAAATGGAGTCTTTGAATCCAAAAGTGTTATAGTTAAAACGAGATCTAGGTAAAACAGAAGACTATTTTCAAGCGCCTCGTTTAAAAAAAAAAAACAAGTAAAACAAATTTTAAGTAAGTAGGTTTGGAGGGAGTTGAAAGGGTACACAAATCGGGGTTTTTGCTTTAGCGGGTAAACCATGGACTTTTTGCTTTAGCGGGTAAACCATGGACTTTTTAATGGGAAAGTGGTAGCTTACAAAAATTCATTTTTTTAAGACCCCATATATGACCTTTTAAGGGCTTTAGTTTCCTTGTTATGACAAAACAAATTTTTAAACTCCAAAAATTAGTCATGTTAGAAACTTACAATTTGGTACAAACAGGGTGGGTTAGACGAGTTTAAAAGTAAAATTCTAGGTTTTACTTAAACAGAAAAGTTTTAATAAAAAATATTCTGAAATAGTAGTTTTTGGCATCGCCTATATTTTAAAACCTTGAGGACCTCTTTCGTGATATTTGGAGGGGGGTAGTTATAGAGTTAAAAGGCAAAAAATGTGTATAACGGGAAACTGAGCAACATTTTCTAACATACATTAAATGTAAAAGTTGTTGCTTACATCAATAGGCCTACCTTTAATTTAAGACCATAAACTTTCTTCTATGTGCTGTAGGACTCACGTAATTTAAAAAAATATCGCTATTTACCTCATCCGCTCCATGCTATATTATAGCTACAGGCCTAATAAGAGACTTAATAGTTAAACGGATTTGATATTGTGAAAAGGCTACTTAAGAAAGTTATGATTTGGTTTTCTTCACCCCCAATTTTCAATCCTTTTCGCTAAGGGTTCCAGTTAGCATAAAAGGGTTTCAGACTAGATTTTGGTAATATTTAGAAGCATTTCGAACGGTCTCGATGTTGTTTTTTTGTTCTACGGCTTCATTTTATGATACGGCAATACACATGCGACACGTAACGTCCATTCTCATAATTTTAGGTAGAGTGGCTATGTATACATCTGTCATGTCACATCCATTCCCAAAATAAAAGCGGGGCATGTCTTGACTTTCCTGGCCACTACTTCACTGTGTATGTCAACCATGGAGGAGTTCTCATCCTCGAGTTCCGACACTGACGACAAGTTTTTGATGCTAGTTCTTTTGATGAAGGGAACTGTATTAGTTTCAGTTATAATCAACTGTCAATGTACGAGTATAATACTATTATAAATATATTTATATATAAATTTGTAATTATACTAATGAATTATAAATGTGAATATTATTTCCTTATTAACATGCCTCACGTTTGAAAGCCATTTATAATACTATCCATGTTATAAATAATAATTTATAAATCTAAAATACCTTTCTTTGTATTGGCTTCAGGAGTAGCCTTATAAATAATAACACTGGATTTCTTTTAGGGTTATAACAGTCACAATTTTTATTTTGGAATTATGTTTTTTCTTTTACATTACATAGGATATTCAGTTCATACAATTGTCTTTCCAATTCAAAGGTTTCGTAGTACGGTATGACTCTAGGCGGATATCAAAATTTAGTAACATAGGCCTAGGCTAAGTTCTATTAATTATTATACTTCAGTTTGTATTTAATTTACATATTGGCTAAATAGGCTATTTAAATATGTTTAATGTCTATCTCGGGGTAAGGAACTCGGCTGACATGAATTTGCTTTTTACTTATTCGCCTTAATTACAAGGTTAAAATTTAATGGCTTTTAGATTTGCAAAACTTGGCATCATTTTTGAAGAAAATTAGTGAGTTTATTTGGCTTTACTGTTCATAGAAATTTACTGTTCAAAGTCTGAAATGTTAATAGTAACACAGATCATACCAATCTCTGATTGTTTCCACTGAATTTATCACTTATTTAATTTAAAAAAACTGTTTTAATGAAACTTTTACTTGATGGTGTTAAATACACAACTTCACTGTAACTTAGTATGGCTTCTAATGCTTTAAAAACTCGCGCGTCGTTTTTTTTTCATCTTTTGTATCCTTCCGCATAGGGACTACTTGAATCTTCTTGCTTCCTCTTGGTTGTTGGTATAAAGTAGTACTCACATTTCACTTGATTTTGATTAATTTTTTGAAGTCGTATATCTTATAACTGGATATCTCAGATATCGTATAGACTTTATTAGTTCGTTGTTGCCAAAATACACATATTTTATTTAATAGAAAGAATTTAATTTAAATCGCGTGTAACATCTTTAACTCAGTAAAAATATGGCGTCATGTAAACAGAGGCTTATTTTAGTTACACAACATTCAACTTTACTTACATATATTCCGCTACTTATGAGCTAATTTTTTATATCGATTTATGGCTAAATAATTATAAATGTTAATATTTTACAATAGTTTTCTGCTGAGGTTTGTGTTTTGAAATAAATACATTCTCACTTTAAAATTATTTATAACCATAGTCTACTAACAGCTGTTCCTATGTTATTTAAATTTTGCAGTCCACTAGTACAGTACTAGTGCAAATTCGGATTTAATTTAATTTTGAAGTGTTTTGATAATAAATGTGAAATCTAATGAAATCTGGTTGAATAAATAAATAACGATGATGTTTTTCTATTACAGGATTCTTTTTTATGTGTTGTGAATTTGATCGTATTTTGGAGTTTATTCCTTTGAATAGGTTATGGCATAGTTTACCTTATAATATTGGTTTGTTGTAGCTTACATTTAAACATGATTTTTCAGTGTTTTTGGTTACTAATGAAGTTAATACAATAGGTACAATGGGTACAAATAATATTGGTGTGTTTCTATACAATTTATAATTCTTAAATATTGTTTGTTAAACTGGTTAGGCTCTAGGCTATTAAATGGTTTTCTTACATAGGTTAGGTAAGTTATTTGTTTTTCTATAAAATATGTATAGCCTATTGGTTGAAACTGTATCAGTTCTCTCAGTCTTTTTGGTACTTTCATTTAATAATAATGTTATGGAATTTGGACTGTTATACGAGGTGTGATAAAAAAATATGGTGAATAAAATTTTATTACAAACAAAATATTAGGTTAACATAGAATTTGAGCTAGACGACTTCAAAGTACTGCCCTTCAAGTGAAGGAACCCATACATCAAGTGCCCCAACGTTGAATCCATGACTGAAAGGCTCTTTCGGAAAGGTTTTCAGCTGCTGGGTCGTGGCCACCTCAATGTCCCGACGGTGTCAAAACGTTGTTATGTTAAAACAAATTTTATTTTTGGAAAGAGCTAGAAGTCGCATGGTGCTAAATCTGGTCAGTAAGGCGGATGTAACAAAAAGGAATAATTTTTGCGGCCCAAAACTAGCTAATCAAAAGCGAAAAAGTTTACAGTTGTTCCCTTGGAACGAGTTGCTTTTTAGTTCGAGGGGAGTTTCTGGTTTTTCCCTTGAGAACCCTGAATTTTCGTCTCAGGGCCATAGACCCAATTTTCATCTCCAGTTGCAATTTTGACCGAGAAGTCCGGATCTGCAAGAAGGCAATCTTTCAATTCCGTGCAAACCGAGACACGATTTTCCTTCTGTTCATCAGTCAAAAGTCTGGAAACAAATTTTGCACTCAGAACGTGTTGAAACTTGACACTGCCTGTCTCAACAAATGATTAGATTAGGCTATCGGACATATTAGATCAAATGGAGCGTCAGCAGTTGCTGCTATAAATAGCCACTTGGCAATTGTGGCTAAGGTAAAAGAGGGAAATCTGCTGCTATAAATAGCCACTTGGCAATTGTGGCTAAGGCAAAAGAGGGAAATCTAGAAGGAAAAATTAACCAAGCGATCACGCGAATAAGTAAATGGCTCCAGGAGAAGAAGAAGCTGTGCCTAGCTCCGCAGAAAACAGAGACAGTACTACTAGTAGCCAGGAGGTCCGTGAGATCCTTAACATTTCAAGTTGAAAACATCCATGTGACTACGGGTCGGAGTTTGAAGTACTTAGGAATTTACTTGGATCACAATTGTAGAATGGTAGAGCACATTAAAAGGATAGCAATAAAAGCAGAAGGACTAGTCAAGGCCCTTGAATGTATAATGCCAAATAGGTTTGGAGCTAGAGCAAGTAAGAGACGGACTCAGGCCATGGCAGTGTATTCTATAGTGACGTATATGCACAAATATGGGGTGAAGCATTGAGACACAAGAAGTATAGAAGAATACTAGAGCGAGTGCAACGACGATTGCTGTTAAGGATCTGCTGCCCATATCGTACTGCCCCTACAAATGCTGTAGGTATATTGGCTGGATCTCCTCCTATTGACTTGTTAGTGGAAGAAAGGATGGGACTAGATGCAAGACCTGATGCCAGGAAGGAAGCCATAAACAAATGGCAAGAAAGATGGGACAAGGAAAATGAGACAGGCTCCTGGACAAAAAGATTAATCCCTGATATAGGAGAGTGGATTGGTCGTAGACATGGTGAAGTTGACTACTTTATTACTCGGGTATTGACAGGCCATGGTTGTTTCTGTAGATATACATACAGGTTTAAGTTGAGAGGCAGTCCGGTACTGTGATGATGTGGATACAGCCGAACATACTCTATTCCACTGCAGTAGATGGAGTGATGAAAGGGAGAAATTAAACCTGAAACTCGGATGCAGACTGAAAGTATCAAATCTTACCAAAGAAATGATGAGTAGTGAAGAAAAGTGGCTGATGGTGGCTCACTTTATCAGGGTCATCATGGTTCAGAAACAAAATGATGAAAAGAAAGAGCAAAGTTAAAGCAACCTACAAATGATTAACCAATGGTAAAATAAGAAGCAGGATATCCAGGCGCTACCCTAAAGTAATGTCTACACAGTTCCAGGGTAGTGTTATATATAGCTAAGGGGAGGTGGTTTTAGTGGATGCAAGCTCCACACTTTTGGGGATACTGATCCCTGGTGTTTGGCAGGCAAATGCTTTCCACCTTCGCCTCGGAAATAAAAAAAAAAAGTTGCTGCTATAAAAATTAATTCTCTGTGGTTTTTGATCACACCTCTTATTTCCAAGTGCAACTTTTGTTATAAAATAATAATTACTATCAATATTATCATGAATTTATAAGTGAGTCTTTATACCCTAATAGAAATGAATATCTAAAATTTCTATTGATAGTGCTACAATCTAAATATATTTTAAGTGATTAAATATTCGTCACCCATGGCTGATACGCTCACAAAATATAAAACACTACTATACTGAAAGAAGGAACGAAACACAATAATCAGGTGGACAGACGCACTTACCCCTCAAACTGATACTAAGGAACAGTATTTTTTTATTGTGTCTGCTACAGAGCTAACAAAATATAGTCAACAAACATTCATGTATCCAACGATGTTTCCCGAATGTACTCGGAAGAAGCCGAAGCAGAGGTTCCAAGTCGTTGCTCGACTAATCTCCTGGCTATACAGATCCGTCACATCATTCTCTCAGAGCACTCAAAACAATTGCGGCCACTCTCGTACGGGGCACCTACTAAGAGGGGTTTGGCGTCCCTCGCGGTACCCGAGTTAAACAACGCCCAACACATACAATACATCCGTCCAATTACATACATATCTAAAAAATACATACATTCCTATTCTCACCTTCTTTTAGGATTTTGACTGTGCAGAGCCATTGCGCGTTGGGAGTGCTGAACCTACCAGAGTTTTGACAATCTCTGGTTTGGAAAGGCTAATGTGAGCTTGCTCTGTCGAGACGTATGCGTGGTTTCTGTTCTGGGGCCAGCCACTTCGGTTCTTTTCAGGAAGTGTTCGCGGTGTGTGAGTCGGATTCTTCCTCAAAGTAGTACAGTATCAGGTTCCAGACTGATGCCCATCCAGTCTGGCAAAAGAGTGCTCGGGATCTTCACGGAACTGGGTTTCGGAAGTGATCTCAATGTGATCTAATGGGCACGTCCTTACCACCGAGTTCATCTGATTCCGCCTAACACGATGCGCTGAACAAACATACCCATGGTACAAAAAATTGTCAAAACAGATTTTGGAACAAAGAGACATCATTCGGATTGGTCTGAAAGAATTGTTTAAAAAGACAAAGGAGAGGGCTGCTCAACAAATTTCTGAGTTGCCAGCACCCAAATTTTTGGTTTTTTCAAACGTGGAAAGGATTGTGATCTATCAAAGGTATCACCCTTTGTAATCAACAAGGCAATTACTGGAACAGCGTTCCCTGTACTTTCCATTAGGTTGCGTTAGGGTGTCGATCTGCTGGGGTCCGGGTCACGCTGGTATACAGGGAAATACTATAGCAGACCTAGCTGCTAAGGAAACCACTTTAGAGGAAGCGTGAATAGAATTATGTCGTTGGACTATATGTCCTCTTTAAAACAAGCCCTGTTTAGACAGTGGGAAGAAGAGTGGGTAGCAGTTCAAGGAAATAAACTCCGCCAAATTAAAGATACCGTTCGGCCATGGATATCCTCAAACCGCCAAAGTCGTCGAGAGGAAGTGGTTTCTCGTTTACGCATTGGTCATTCTGGGTTAACCCACGGGTTTCTGATGGTCTGGGATCCACCGCTTTGTCCATACTGTTTAAACCTCCTTTCAATTAAACACCTACTTTTAGATTGTGAAAAGCTAAAACATGTTCGTAAGAGGTTTTGCCTACCAAATTGCATTCGTAGGATGCTGAGTGATGACTCCCAAACCATTAATATGGTGTTAGCATTCCTCCATCAGTTGAATGTAATTGGAAAAATTTGAAAGCAATATACATTTACGTATCAGAAGTACCATGTTTAGATTTTTTACTTGTTATTAGCTAATTTCCATAGGAAAAATGAGCTATTGCAGTGGCCCTTATGGTGAGACCCAAGGTAGCAAATGAGCATCGATCATGGTCCCCAGAACATGTTTTGGGTTGTCATTAAAATTCATATATGTATATATGTGTTCGCACTATATCGGCCGCATTTTAAGTCCGATTTGGTTCAAATTTGGTACACATGTTGGTTGTCTACGTCGCTCGGACGAGTTCGTTAGCCAAAAAAATCCAACAACCGGAAGTACGTTTTTGACCGGAAGTAACTGTTTTTTGAGATTTTTACTAAGAGAATGTAATTTTTTTTAGTTTTTCCTAAAAGTATTAATGTAGGATGTTATTCTGCACATTTTGTTTTTTTACGCGACTTTATAGCTCGCTTGGTTCCCCCAAAATCGACCAAAACGTAAAATACCATAAAAGTACCCGGTTCGAAGCCAAGTGGTGAAAACTCACGAGGCCACTAGGCGCAAACAAATTCTACTAATATATTGCGTACACACAGACAGCTGATCAACACCTTCGTGAGTAGACCTATTTCCCAAATTGTTGGTTGAAACCCTAAAACATAGGCATATAAACTTAATTTTTGAAATTTGCTCAACTCACGTCAGCGGTCCAGCTGCGTGGTCGAATTATTTTAATTAGAGTTGTATTCATTGTTATGTAACAGGGCCCTTTACAGCCCTGTGATAAGTTGTTATTGTGTAATTATTGTTGTTATTTTATCGTGTAGTGTGTGTACATTAAAAGTTTAATTTTATACCCGTGTGTGATCGTATGAGCATTGTGCGAATGCCCTTCGTTATCCAGGCGATGATAACCACCCAGGTTTTTCGCCTTGCCTTAAAAAAAAATTCCGACCACAACGCGCAGAAATTTGTGTCGCCAGAGTGACGCCGCATCCCTAGATACCCGCGACAGATATGTAAAACGTGGCTTCCGAGACTGTTGCACATTCGCTCTAAATTAATTGAGTCAAATGGATGCAGGGCGTTCGGCGTCTCACGACAGAGCAGTGACAGGTCTCTGCTCTTCTTTGAATCCAGGTCTCTGCTGGTTCGAATCTCAGCAAGACCAAAACTTTTTTCAAACTGACGGAATAGAGCGTGCCTTGATGTGTGACGATCGTTTAATAGAGCGTGACGGTAAAATCCGATTCACTCCCAGCAACAAGAAAACTATATACTTTCCTATACGAACATGTATAAAAATTTCTTGGACGTGGTGCGCCTATAATAGAAGTTTATACTTCAAATACTTGTTGTCTTCTTTCAACTCATAAAATAACGTAAGAAACACTCCTCTATGAAATCTGGCTCTGATTATAGGATGTACTGACCTGCGCCTTCCTTCATGCGGTTTCTTATACAGTAATGTTAGGGGAGTCATGTAGCACAAAATCATGAATCATTTGGAAAAAAGTAGGTATAGTTTGTATTTGAACAAACTCTTTTGATTTAGCTTATAAATGGCCTCAGATAAAAAGTTCTCCAAAAGGCATTGGTAGGAATTTGCTTATTAATTATTTATTTAAGAAAAAAATTATTATTTTTTTTAACAAATTGAAAAATCTCAGCGACTTGTTTAAACTTTTAACCAAAGTGTATGCAAATATGTTTTTGAAGGTGCTGAATCCGAATTTGAAGTCAAAAATTGAAAATTCTAAATGGCTGATCCAATATGGCCTCCATTTGGTCTAAAGTTTTTAGAACAAATTTAAAAAAAACAGGAAAACAGGGGAAAATACAGATGCTTAACTTGAAATTATTAAAAATTAATTGGAGAAATCATCAACAAACATTTTAATATGAGAAATTCAAAATGGCTAATTCAATAAGGCTGCCATTATTGTACAAAACATCTTTTATTTATAACAAATTAATATAGAAAATTGCCAAAATAATGCGAAAGAAATTTAATTAACATTAAAACTGAATCTTTTGTCGAGATAAAAATGTTAACCACTGAAAAAATTATAAACTTTTTTTAAATAATAAAACTTTCTTATTGGAAAATTCGCCATACTTTTTTGTTATTGAAAATCGTTAGCTGTTGTTTACTGAGAGTGTAATAAAACTTCAAGAATATAAATGAATATTTAAAAATTTAAGTACCTTAACATCCTCATTCCTTGATGAACTATGCAATTTTTAAACCAAATTTAAACTTATAAATCACATATATTATTTCTCAAGGCCATTTTTTTGTCGGTACGCCATAACTTCCTTAATACATCATCAAATTACATGAATGAGGCATCATTTTAAAGCTTTCCTTAACCACTACACCGGAAAAATATACAAAATACAATTATACGAAAAAAAAAGAAATAAAGAATCCGAAAGTAACAGCGATGTAAGATCAAATAAGTTGTAGGGATATTTTCCTGGCGTTGGCAACACTAATGATAACAATACCCATCTATGCCCATAACGCATAAATACGCACTATACAGTACTAAATATTCGGTGTGTACTTTAATTAAGTGGGATTTAAGTAAGTTAGAATGCGAATGCTTCGCACGGGTTAGCTAGTACCCAATAAATGTATAAAAATACACAAATCACTAATAAATATCTCAATTGTAAAAAGTCAATAAATCGAAATTTAATATCAAAATAACTCTTTTAACTGCGCTTAGGCCTGTATTACACTATCAAATTTCTTTGACAAAGATCTTTGATCAAATTTCTTTGATGCAATATTTGATAGTGTAATATGCAATCTTTTATCAAAGTTGGCACACATCAAATTTATTTGTCGAAGGTTCTCTAAGAGAGAACTTTTGATCAAATCTTTGGTCAGAGAACTTTGATAGTGTAATACAGGCCTTAGACAAGCATCAAGAGCATAAACGTGGAATATTATTATATTACTTATGTGTACTTTTTAAACAAAATTTTGCCATCAAAATTTAATAAATTGTATATAGTATTTTGTCACAAAATGCACAAAATAATAATAAATAACTAATTCATAAACAGTGAAATTATATAAATTGAATATCAAAATAACTCTCAGCACTGTGCTAAGGCAAGCATCAAGAACGTAACTGTGGAATTTGGCCGTTAAAAATGCTACACTTTTCCTTTTAAATTTTGTTCACATGCATTAGTTTAAACGTAAGCATCTATACTAGGCACACACACATAATAAGTAAAAATATCATCAAAATATACTTCTTTAGATTTTTTTAGCAACAGCAGATGTTCCTCCTATCCCCCGTTTCGAGTAAGATTCAAGGCTATGCGGACGTTCTTTAATTGCCTATCTCTTTCTATAGTTCAATAAAATTTTCCAGTTTCTTTCTTATTACATCAAATATTAAAACTGTCTAAGTAGGTTTTACTATTTTGGAATATTTATTACTATAAATGTAATCTTAATGCCATTGATTCTTCGAAATATGTAAAAAAAATGGGATATTTCACAAAAAATTAATATATTTATGTACTAAAATTTGTTTTCATTCAATTTACTTTATTTCAAGTCTCAAGATAAAAACGTCAACTTTATAGGACACAAAAAAAAAAAAATTGTTTAGTAAAATTATTTTAACTTTAACATTTTGGGATTTCAAACAATATGTTTTGTATTTTATTTTTGAAAAAAGGGTATTTATAACATTTTTAGAAGTATAATATCAATTGCATCCTAAAGTACACATTTCAAACTTAAAAAAAGACACCACTAAAAATTTGATATCTTACTTTAAACTCATTTTATAGCTTGTTGAAGTTAATTATAAAATGGAAAAAATTTCGTTTTATGAAAATTTAACATTTTTTAGGTTGTCTATTATAATTCAATACTAAATTTTAAAGATGTTTTATGACTAGAGCGTCGTTTTGTACATTACTTCAAGAGAAGATCGTAAAAATTTCAAATTCAAATATTTTTCAGCAAAATTACGGCAATGAGAGCCTTTTGATTATTTTTAATAAACAAATTTTTGAAGTTCCACTTCATATACATACTGTATTTATTTATAGCCTTTTTTTAACTGTTCAAATCAAATTTTTCGTATATTTTATAACAGCAGTTATAATAAAGGTTATAAAGAACCAGCAAGGCTCAGGTCTACACTTTAATAAAAACATAACCTAAAAGTTAAAAATACAAATAATTGCTTCAAAGTATGAAATCTGCTGTTAATGGAAAATTGGAGCAAACAGTCGTTTTATCTGTTATTTTATTCAATTGGTCGCTGTGGTAATGAATGTAAATACATGTGTTGGTTCATAATTCTAGGTCTAGCCTAAGATTTTTTCCAACTAAATTTACAAATATTGAAATACAAAATGTTTTTATTAAAATTAATTATAGCCTATGTTAATCAGGGATAGTGTAGTTTTTATTTAGTAGATCAACATTTCTTGGGAATCGAAAAATGCTGTCTTTTTTGTTTGAGTTACCGCAGCCAAACACAGCACAAAAAGGCATTATAATTAATGGTTATTAATTATAAGAAATGTTATTACAATAATACGCTATTTTGCCTATAATTAATAACATGATTTGACTTCAAAAAAGCTTGAAGGTCGTACCGGTTTCGGCGGTAAATATGAGGAAGGAGTCTAGACTGGAGCTCCGACTGTAGCACTCTACGTCACGGGTAGGCTGGAGTGGAGGGAGAAGCTGCGCATGCCTTGGGAGTGCGCAGACCTTTAAAAAGATATAACAAATTTAGTGCTCAGCGCGCGCGGCCGGGCGACTGCTCGCGCAATATACGTTGCTCTCTCCAAGCGGTATATTTCGAGTCATAAAGAAAAAATTCTGCAGCTTACAGTTTTGATTTGAGAATTAAGTTTATACGTGCTTTTTCATGTGAAATTTTCTGTACTTTCCAAAAATGAAGTTAGTTTATGTCAAAAATAAATATTTTCAATAATATTTGCAAAAAACAGTAATTTTGCAACTTAATTTGTTTAATATTATATAGGATAATATATTAATAATAATTTTAAATATTACCTTTTATTGGTCGTTCGAATGTTACGACGCGTTTCGGGACCGCAATCCCATTGTCAACTACACTTACACAATTAAACACATATAACACGTTTAAGAAACACACAAAAACACCACAGTTACAACACTTTAAAAAAAACTTAATTGTGCCGGTCAATTATTCAGCGTGTAGGTCATTCTGTGGTCCATGGTACACTGTCGTAAACTGTCAAACGAAATATAGTAGTTAGAAAACCGGTTTAAAATAGCCTAGGGCTGTGTCATATAAACTATTACTTTTAAAATCCAGTTGATCGTTTAATAAGTTAGATGTATTGTTATTAAACTCCTTATAAATTTTGAATTCTTCTAAGGCGTTCAAAAGTCTACTTTTTTTGCAAATATGAAGTGGAACCAGATTTTTGTCGAAATTAGTGTATGAATGATTATTATCAATTGAGGAGTTGAATGGAAAAGGGCGTAATACAATATAAATTAAGATCTTGAGAAAAAAAGCCTTAAAGTTTTTAATTATTCATAAAATATTTACTTTTTCTTCAAAATATTTCAAAATATGCTGTGTTGTTAATTAGCATTTCGTGAATTGACCAAAATTTTATTTTTTAGAAATATATCAACCGTAAATATCAAAACAAATATTAATAATAATGTTTGTAACCGCCTATATTCCATTCAACAGGTTAATACTGCCCTTCTTTCATTCAACTGCCAATGAATGGAAAAAGGGCATATCTTTTATGATATATTTGCTAATAAAATAAAATAATATAGTTAATAAAATCGAATAAAAAGGTATTCAATGTTTTTATTTGCTTTTCAAATGTTTATTTCATATTCAATGTAGTTTCAATAGTAAATACCACTGCAAAACTAAAGACCATCACACAGCTGTCAAATCAGGCACTTAAAATCAGCTGTCAAAATCTCAGAAAAAGCAATGCCACCAACACAAATACAAAGATAACGAAATGAAACTTTTCAGGTGTAGCCTACCAAATGAACTATGGATATTCCAAAAAAGCGTTGAATGGAAAAAGGGCACAACTTGGGTTATGCCCATATTCCATAGAGCTCCTCAATTAAATGTTGAGCAAAGTTAGATTTTAATTTATGCTTGTTTTTATGCGGCAAATGTTCATTAAAACGGTCTTTGAATGCCATACCCGTCTGTCCCACATAAATACCGTCACAATCATCACAGTTGATTCTGTAAACACCCGACTTCTTTTCGATTGAAATTACACATTTAGGTAGTTTAGGTTTGAATATTATTGTTGGTGCGAAAAATTACGGTAATATCATATTTCGCCTACGTATTTTTCACCATATTATTATGCGGAACGGTATTAGAATATTCCATGGATACGAATTTTTTATTTTTATTCTTAGACCGTGTGATGGGGTTCTGTTTATTTCTTATATGATTATGCAATAGTTTATCAATCATTGATTCATGGTATCCGTTCGCTTGGGCTATATATTTAATGGTTTCCAATTCATCGTTGAAGTCGTGTTTATCCAATGGTATGGTGAGAAGGCGATGTATGAAACAGTTGTATGCTGAAATTTTTTGTGATATTGGATGGTGTGATGTTGCATGAATGGTGGTATCTGTAGTGGTAGATTTTCTGTAAATTTTATATTTGAGTTTATCATATTCCTTGGTCATAGTCAAATCAAGAAAGTTTATTTTATTATCTATTTCGGTCTCCATAGTGAATTGCATTTTATGGTTGATTTTGTTGAGATAAAGTTTTAATATTTCCGCCTGAAGTAAAGTGTCATCAAACACGAGAAAAGTATCATCAACATATCTTGTATAAAATAATATTTTGGTTTTATGTGAGTTGTGATCAGACATAATAAATTCGTTTTCTAAATGGTTCAAGAACATGTCCGCCAAAACCCCGGATAGTGGTGAACCCATAGCGAGACCCTCGTTTTGCACGAAAAAATTATCATCAAATGTAAAATAATTTTGGTTTAAGACGATTTTAAGTAATAACAGGAGTTCGTCAATTTGTGATGTGCTGAGCTTATTATAGCTGATTAAATTATTTTTCAAGATGTCAATAGTATCTTGGACGGGTACGTTAGTGTAAAGATTCACTATATCAAACGAAATTAGTTTATGTCTGTGAAATACGTCTAAGTGTTTTGTTTTTTCAAAAAAATCAATGCTACTTAGAACACTGTAGTTATTATGTAAAACGATGTTATGTTTTATCAGTTGTTCAAGTTTTTTTTTATGTCCTGTTAATTTGTTTATAAAAAAAACAGTGTGGAGAGCTTTTTAATATATATATGTTGTTTGTAATACGATTCTAAAGAGGTTTATAAAAAGTTCTCGTACCAAATTTTTTCCAAGTCAAAATCTACATTCAATCAACTATGAATGTAACATGTGAATCGCGAAAGGGCCCATATTTAAATTTGTCAACCAGTAGTCAGCACTACGATATTTAACTTCACAACTACAGTTTATTGCATTGTATTAGCTCCCCCTTCAATCCTATTTAGGAACGCGGCTGTAAAAAAACTTGTAAACAAATTGTGACCGAAATATCATACGCGCGTTTCGAGCAAACGCGCGAAATCAACTTGATGAAAACGCGGGACGCTCCTAGTTCCGGAATGCGCGAACAAACGCCTTTCAAAAAACCAGCCAAAGAGATGGTTGTATCTAAAATTGTCAATTTAAAAGTGTTGACTATATAGGAAGAGAGTTTTGAACGGGCTTTGATGTCAGTCAAGGGTGGATCCGGACTGGAATCCTGGTTTTGGGTTTTCTTGTTAAAAACGTATTTTGAGGCAAACGAATTATAATATTTGGTACAGATATTTATTTACATGTAGACAAACTTGTATGTTTTTTTTTTTATTTTACGTAATTTTTTATCCATGACAATTGTATTTTTGAGTTTAAGTTTCATGAGCAAAATTCAAAACGTCTAAAAAACTCAAAACTTGCAAGTATTGAATATTTCTTTTTAATGCTTTTAATTTATTTTTAGCTTTGCCGTAAATTGAGGTTTTTATTTGAAATTTCTGGCAAAAGAACAAGTTTGTTTTTCGAAAAAGGTAGTATAAATATAAAAGATTTGTATAATGAAAACAAAATGGGCTATTACAATAATTAAAACAGACACAAAACAACTAATGGAAGAGGTTAGTGGTACAGTATATCTTGTACTAAATGGGTTACCTCGTTTAACATTTTCCAACAATTTTGGTGTTGCTTGTTTTTCATCTTCATGTAGACTCTATTTTTTTTGTGCTACAGGGGCGATCAGGGCCGAATTTAGCATTTTGGTGCCCCTAGGCCCAATAATTTTTCCGCCCCCCTAGTAACTTTAACCAGACTAGGCCCTCAACAAAATGCGATCTTAAAACACTTTTAGTAATTTTATGTATTAAATAGTGAGCTCACGTTTGTAATGCGTACGATGCGTACCGCTCGACGACATCCCTACAGCCAGTTCTCCCGTGTTTGAGATCAATGTTGTAACGAAGTTGATGCGTAATGTTGAAAAATAGTTTAACTTTACCAACAATTAATTATTTGTTCCAATAAACTTCAAAATCAGAATGATTTTTTGTAATCAATTCAAAAAATATGTTAAGTTATGGCTATTTATTTTTATTTCTAGATATTTTTTTAATATTTTTTTTCTCTCGGCCGTGCGCCCCCTGGGAGCTTGCGCCCATAGGCCCGGGCCTACCGGGCCTATTGGGAAATCCGGCCCTGGGGGCGATCGTTTCATTCGTCCCTTTCTGGATCTGCCCTTGATGTTAGTACAACAGATTTTTATAAGCATACCAAATTTGATGACTTTAACGACCTTATAAGTAAAGCAACACTAAAAGAATGTAAATACCTATTTACTAAAAGTACGTTAAATTTAAGTTTCTACCTCAATCTTAAGATCTTAGAAGACATAACGATTAAAGATGCGACAAAAGGTTATAGGACAAACATTCTACATTTTCCAACTGTAGTTTTAAAGACTTTAGCTGTCCTACATAAGCGTGTAAAAAAATAATAACGTGTGAAAAACGTACTTTTTTACTTAAAACGTAAAAAATTACTTAAGTCAAAAAATCTAGCTCTGTTGGAATAAACGATGAAATTATGACAGTAAAACATGCTCAAAGTACCTAGAAAAAGTGTGCGTTTTTATTATAATTTTTTCTTGGATTAAGACAAAATTTTAACTACTTGGAATTTTTCCAAATGTGATTTAATTATAGTTTTGTTTAGAATCGATCTTACAATTCAATCAATGTAAATGTTTTTCCTCCATAATACTACTACTTATTAACTGTTATTTGAAAACTGTCTTATAATCTAATCTAAGTTCATTATCAAGAGGGCATAATTTTATCATAACCTCAAAATATTATGCCATTTACTGATGTGTCAGCTGTTTTTGATAAACAGATGTTTTTATAATTTTCACTAACACATGTCGGACAATGTAGAATGTTAGACAATATAAATAAATTAGTATAAAAGTGAAGTATAATGTTTACTAAAAACAGTTTGTTATTATGTATTTTGAATTTGGGTTTCTAGTGTTGTTATGCGTCTGTGCTTTATTATCTTATTATTTTATTGATGTTCGTGTAAGGCAGGTAGACAATGTAAGTATAGTAGGCTACTTTCAGCTGGTATAGTTAATTATCTATAACTAAATTGTATGCCTATTTCCTAGCCTAAAAGAAATAAATTATGTCGTGTTATTTTTTCCTTGGAATTAGTCAACATAACGTTTTCGGTTTTTCTGCTATGAAAAGAAATGTGATATTTGTCTCTATTGTATAGTTCAATAGTACAATAATCTTCTTTAGTAGTTTACAATTATTTGAGTTTAAAATTAATTTTGTTAGGTTATGAATCTAATTTTGTTTAAATTCCTCCTACATAATCTTTCGGAGGCTGTATAACGCATTTACTTTTTTAAATTCCACTTTGTATTTAAAACTCATTACCTAATAAATAAACCTACGACCTTACTTTGTGTGTTTAGGCATAATGAAAGACACGGATCGGTCAGTTCAAAACTTTGGTAACTTAAAGTATTGAAACGGCGGCGCCCCCATTTTGTAAACGATCCTGGTTTTTAGCAATTATGTATTTTCTTTAAATCTACATTGACAGATTTGTTTGTAGAAAAGCAGGAGCAACATAATTTTAGGAAAAACTAAGCTAAAAAATTTAATTGTATGTATGTCTCGTTTCTTTTTGGTTTCTACGAAAGCGTCTATTCCCTTGTTGATGTGTATCATCAAAGTTTATATTAGATATACAATATTTGTCAAATTTAAAGAGGGTGTTTTAATAATTTAAATTGTTATTATTGTAAGTAACTTAATTGTGCATAGTTTAACAAAAAATATTGATCATTATTTAATATGTCAAACTTACTTATAGTAAGTTTATCTATTTACTTACTTACCTTTTTGTCTTTAAATATAGGTTAGAGAACTATATTTGATGATAGGCCTACCTATAAGCACAAATAAAATATATTCTACATAGATGTCTCAATGGAATAAGAAAAGTGAATGCGTTGAGTTAAAACTTAACAGCCGAGTATTGCCGAATTGGACTCCCTTCTTTCATACTCCCTGCATTGCCGTTTGTATTGGTAATACTTCTCAGTTGTAGAAAACTTTCGTGGAAACTGCCTGTTTCTGTTAATTTACAGATTATATTTATATAACCTTTTCTCTTTGCTAGGTTGTATATCAGTTATTTACTAGGATGATGAGAGCAGAGCAGCTTATTTACTGGGGTGGGAACAGAACAGCTTATGGTATGGCAGCTTTCTATCTTTCAAAAAAGAGCAGTGGTTAGCGTATTCGTCCAAGGTTGCTACTGTTGAAACCTCCAACATACTTACGCTTCTTAAGGCTAAACAGTACAAAAAAAGTTGTGTTTTTAGCCCAATAGATATCAGCACTGTCGTGGCCAAATTAATTTTACTGATTACTCATTTATGTTTTATCCGATTTGAAAAAATAAAACTGTTTTGTAATCAGTATAAAGTTGTTAAAGGCGCTATGCTTTCTAATTTTCGAAAAAATTTCTTAATACATTTTTACAATTAATAACTTTTAAAATAAGTCAAAATTTGACTAAAACAGGTAGTCATTTTTAGGGCAAATTTTTTTGAATAATTTTAAAGTTTATTTCAAACAAATCGGTTGAACGGTTTTGTCAGAAACGCGTTTTTAGTTCAAACGTTGTGTCACTCGTTGAACAGCTAACTGACACGCGCACGCACCGCGTTGACGTAGCGCCTTCTCTCTCTCTCTCTTTCTCTCCTCACAGGCACATAAAACCCATTATCGCGGCTCGCAGCTCCCAGCTCTCAAACAACACACAGCCCAAGACGTTTATGATCCGTTTACGTTTTTGTGCGAAATGATGAAAACGAACAAATAAAGAAATGTAATTCAAATGCTCACCAATAGTTAAAGAGTGTATCTCCTCTGTTGATGTAAACATATTTATGTAGCCAATTTCATCTAACTTATGTTTAATTTAATTATAAGGTGTGTTAAACGTTTTTAATCTGTGTATTTAATTTAATGTGTCTACAACTGTTTAAAATTAATTAATTAAAATGAATTAATCCTGGGATCGAGACAAATAAATTTCACAATACAAAACTTGGTCTACTGTACTTTGTCGTCTGACTGTCTGTATGTGTTTTTTACAAAATAATTCATATCTACCGAACGGATTGACCGATTGAGTTCAAACTTGACATGAAGTTGACCTAGCAATGATCTATTTAAAATAAATAATGCGTTTTAAAATGGCGACTGTTTCAAAATTTCAAACCCAAATTACCCAAAAACGGTACATTTTAACAAAAAAATGTCAAGGCATCTTTTTTATAGCCCTTTTGATTTATCATCGGATAGTGTTACTGTAAAAACAATCGGATGACGGATAATAGTTATGTTAAAGAGCCGATACAGAATAAAAAGGACTACAAAAAAGATGACTTGAAACTTTTTATAAAAATGTATGGTTTTTGGGTAATTCAGGTTTGCAATTTTTTAACAGTCACCATTTTAAAACGCATTAATGGATATAATCGCTTATTTTACTTAAAATATACCATTGTTAGGTAAACTTTATGTCAAGTTTTAAGACAATCGGTCAAACCGTTCTCTAGATACAAATTATTTAGTGAAAAAACAAAATGGCCGCTATGGAGAAAACCAGGGCTCTATAACAAGGGCTAAACCGTTTCTTTGATCTCGGCACTGTGCCGCCGGTTTCACTCTGACGTCACAATGCTAGCTGGTAATATTTGAGTAGTGCGTGCGCAGTCGCTCTCTGTTTTAACTCGATGGAAAGGCTTCAGTAAAATAAAATTTGGATATTCTTAATCTACATAAAGTACGGATTCTAACAGTATAAAAAACTTTTATTTTAACAGGTATTTCGAATTTTAATAATTGAAAATATTTGAGAATTATCACAGACTGACATGAAAAAGTCACTAAGCGAGGAAATTTTTTATTTTTGGGTTACAAACAAACTTCCAGCGGGAAAGTTGTAGCCATTGAATTGATCTAAACTAACCAATTCGCCGATTTGTGATAAAATGATTACATCATTATGAAATCGTTTTTTAAATGAGCGCTAGGAGGTGCCGCGCCACGACTCCCGAAGTACAGTTGTTTGATACGGGAATAACGTTTATGTACATATTGTTATTTTAAGTACTGTAAATCACTTGTCCCCCAGGAAAAAAAGTAAGCATTTTATTTCAACATAAACTAATTATGATTTATAATTAATATTTGATATTATTGAAGAAACATTTAAGTACTCCGCAAATTAGACAACAATGAACAAATTATTTAAAAGACAGCATATTTCTTTGTTATAAAGCAATTCTTTTAATTAAATATGAAGCTAATTTTTTTACGTAATTACGATTTTCTTTTTTCATCATTGATCTCTAATTTTATTTCTTTGAATGTACGTAATAATGATATTATTTTTTAAACGTTAACCTCCAACTTAACTTTTTGTGTCCACTTCAATAATATCAAATTATAATTATAAATTATAATTAGTTTATGTTAAAATAAAATGCTTACTTTTTTTCTAGCTGGCATAATTATCTGGGGACAAGTGATTTACTATATTACCTTAAATAACAATATGTACATAAACGTTATTCCCGTATCAAACAACTGTACTTCGGGAGTCGCGGCGAGGCACCTCCTCGCGCTCATTTAAAAAACGATTTCATAATGATGTAATCATTTTTTCACAAATCGGTGAATTGGATAGTTTAGATCAATTCATTGGCTACAACTTTCCCGCTGGAAGTTTGTTTAAAACCCAAAAATAAAAAATTTCCTCGCTTAGTAACTTTTTCATGTCAGTCTGTGATAATTCTCAAATATTTTCAATTATTAAAATTCGAAATACCTGTTAAAATAAAAGTTTTTTATACTGTTAGAATCCGTACTTTATGTAGATTAAGAATATCAAAATGTTATTTTACTGAAGCCTTTCCATCGAGTTAAAACAGCGAGTTAACGACTGCGCACGCACTACTCAAATATTACCAGCTAGCGTGTATCAGCATGGTGACGTCATAGGCGATCGATACTGGGTCACGGTAAATGATCAAAATGGTATAGCCCTTGTTATAGAGCCCTGGGAGAAAACAAAGCGTTTCCGAAAACATGTCCAATTGATGTGTTTTCTAATTCTTATGTGCTGAATCATATCCTAAAATATTACATAGTCATTACGAAACATCCTGTATATACAAGAAACATATCTTAGTAAAATTATGCAAAACATACCAATATTGTGGTTACGTATGCTGAATTAATATTTTATAACAACCAAGTGGGACGAGCAGGAAAAGCAATACATGTAATGTTCTTCAACAATATATGGGAAACGGAAGCATTCCCCGGTGCGAGTCGTCACTGAGCGAGCGCGTGGCGTGATGAATTTGTTTGATGGCGCGCGGGTTGGGAGGGGGGAATAAATACTAGAGATAAACCTTGCAAAATCGATTCCGACGGAACCACTGGTTCGATCTTCAGTCTGAAAAATTATTAATTCATTTCTCCATCAAATCTTCAAAATGACTACCTGTTTTTCTTTAAAAAAAATTCCTTTTAGCAGTTACAAAGTAATTTTTTTTATTAAATAAAAAATAAAAAAAATCGTTAGCATAGCGACTTAAAGATACATATTAGAAGTACAAATCAGTTTTCAAACCAATTTTTACTCAAACGGTAAGCGAGTAATCAGTAAAATGAATTTTCATAATTTTGAAGCGCTACGTGGCGGCAATATTTGGAACTACTGCCGGGGTGTTTAGCCTTAAGTAGGTTCGAACCTAATTACTCAGCTTACGTTCTCTACGCTACTCTACTTCTTCATTAGTCTACAATTCGGACCATTTCCGCATTGTGTGGGAATGGTTTAACTTATAGCATTGTTTATGTATGTCGTTGATTCCCTATGTGTAACTGCAAGAAAGTTTTATCAATATTGTGGGGTATTTTGCTTTGACAATGTTTTCTCAACGAATAGTATATCTAGACAACGGAAATGAGTGAAGAGGATGAGAAGGGAAGCTTTATTCCTATTTTAAAGAGATAGATTGAACCAATCGGTAAAATTTCAGGAAACTATAATATATAACTTAAATTACTAAACTTTCAGTAGCAGTAGCCTATATTGATACAGTAATTTGTTACACTGCAAACGGTTGTAGCTTGTATTAGGATTCAATTGAATTTTATTGTATAGCTTTTGCAATTGTAGTGCAATATAAAATATTTATAAAATTATGAGAGCACATTACTTGAAAATAATAAAACACGATAGCGCTGCAGTTTAGAGCCTAACAACGGGAGGATATGTTACTGAAAATGTATTTAGAAAGAAGTTTTGGAAGGAAACACGTGTTATAAAACATATAATGTTATAATATCTAATTATTCGTTATTTTAAACGCAGATGATTGTATTAATTTGTGAAAATGTAACGGTTATATTATATCTTAATATGGTGCAAATTACGCCGAATTATTGCAAAATGCACGGCTTAGACTAAAGTCTGTTTTTAAAATTGCACTTATCTTAGTGGTTTGTAACTTTTACCTTTCAGTTTAAACAGATCAAGAAACCAATACTGGTCGGTATGTTAAATGAAATACATCCTTATATAGGCCTATTATTTCTATTTTTTTTGTGGCATCTATTTTAATTCTTCATCAAAATTAATGATATAAACATTTTAAAGCTTATGTTCCCCGTCCGCTATTGACAAAAAATAAACCAACAGCTTAAAATTAATGTTTTCGTTACAAAAATGTATTAAAAATACTTTCATGTGAAAGTTCATACGGCTCCTAATGAAAGGCGCCATCTATTAACAATCTGTTTAACTATCATAACAACAGCTGTTAGATGGTTTAGGCCTACATTCTATATGCAAGTGTAATCGATCACGCAAATCAATCAAATTAAATCAACGTAAATGGTTATGAATCATTATAAACCAACGTAATTAAATAAAGGTAACTAACTGAATTAAATCAGGTAAATACTCTTAACTTGCGAAATTTTCGCACGGGTCAGCTTGTATGCTCTTACTTTCAAACTATATCCTATACATAATATTTTTCTAGAATATATTTGGCAAATGCACTAAATTATTTTTGTATATACTGTAAGCTGTATGTTTTTTTTCTTCAGTTAGCCATGACGTTTGCGAATAATATGTTTTACGCTCTTGTAGGGTTATGTGTAAGATTTTATAATCGTTGCCTTGCCCGGCTCCGCCCATATAGTCTTAGAGAAGAGGAAAAACTTGAACGAGTTCATATCATTAATTAATCGCAGTAACTACTAGGCTTTATTTTAAAGAAACATGGTGCAATATATCCGCTGTCACTAACAACTCAGTAAAACTATTAAACGTTTTATCAAAATGAGATTTTTTAGTAATCGACACTTATAAACGAATATACAAACTTTACTTCTTAGGCTATTTATAATTTAGTAATACAATATAATTAATTGTTTAGGTTTTAAGCGAATAATTTTAATTATCTCGTATTTGAAGTTGTAGCAATTAAATTTGCATATTTAACTTCTTAGCGTTGCCTTTGAACCAGATCAAATGTCAAGCTTTTTATCAAGTTTATCACTCAAGTTTTACAACAAATATTGCTTTTGTGAAGTGTACAGTGAACACTGCTAAACTGGTCAATTTACGTGTTTGTGACCGTGAAAATATTGACCTTTAGAAGGTTGTGTTTTGTCCAGACAAGTACAGGTGTGAAGTACATCACTTATCACTTCACTTGTGGTGACAAGTCGTATAGGTAGCGCTAGTTTCCTACCAATATGTTTAATGTCTGTCAGTTTAACAGCTGGTTTTGTGGTGATAGTTGTATACCTTAGGATGTTGATATGGGACAGAGATTTTCGTGGAGGGTGAGTCGCAACGTTGGTTATTATTTGTAGCGTTACTTTACGTATTTATAAAATGTAAAGATAGATTAGCTTGGTAATATGACACGAGTACTTCAATTTATATCAGGTTACTTGTTTTATTTTTAATGTGAAATCTTAACTGGAAAGTATATTTTAAAAATGTATTACGTTAACGTTACTGGATTGTGATTCATAGGTTTTATGTATTAGGCCTACTGAAATTATTCATTTCACAAAGTATATATCAATATTCCCTAATTTATACGTATTGGTAATTGTATTATTTTTCAAACAAAAACGTGATTGATTTAACTATAGCCTAATATCGTTAACAAACTTAAGTTATTATTTGTCTCGGTTGATATAATGTCAGTATCATTTGATTAATCAAACCTTTAAATTTAATCAAGTAAACTAGAAGCAGTTTGAACCAGACAGAACATTTAAAGCCATATAGAACATTAGTCAAATTTTTGTTCTGAAGTACATTATGAGAACCTGTTAATAAACTTTTCCCATGAACAAGAAAAAGCGATTTTGTTTTTCCTAATTAGTAGAAAGTAGGCCTACACAAAGTGGTACATGTTCTATAACTTTCGTTTTACACTTTAAATCAGAACGTGTGGAATAGAATTTATCCTCATTTAACACGTCCAGTATCTGATTTTTTGTTCAAGATTGCATCTTTACGCTTTTGTAAAATATGCTTAATATTATGGGAAATGGTTTTAATAATAGGTTAACAAATAAACAAACTGTTGCGTGAGTATTTGTTAAAATTGTATCGATTCCTAGTTTTTCCTAGTGATTTTCATAAAAGTGTATGAGTGGCAATTGAGACACATTTTAATCTACGGTATAATAAATTGTTTCGCGATTTTTTAACCGTCAAAGTATTGTATGCATGTATTTATAATACACTTGTTTTAAGTAAGAAAGATTATAATAATCATGTTTTAAAAGTAAATTAACAAGTCGTAATAGTGGATACTAAGGTTCAAGTAAAACTAAACTAGGGTTTTTAAGTGAAAATAAGTTGAAAATAGTATACCAGCATAGACTTTGTGTGTGTTGCAATTATAGTTTTGTTTACTGTGCACCCAGGACCAACGTAGTCACATAGTCTGATCCTAAAAGATGTCGGAGCAATGAGGCAGAAGTCGCAGCTGTTTATAGGTTTTTTACTATTTTATTGGTCTGACCCTATTGCAAAGCCATTGACATGCCCCTGCAATATTAACCATAGTTTCGTCTGTTGCTTGATACATTAGCTTTGTACGAACTTGCCTATTTTAATTTACAATAAGTAGTGTTAGTGTAATGGAACTGGAAATAGAAAAACAGTGTAACGTAACCTAAATGCGTGTCCACACTGATGCGTTCATGTCTAATTTTCAATTCAACTTGTTTTTTAACTTTTCGTTAAAAGCGTGCAGTTATTGAAAGCGTTTGTTGAATGTCTCTTTATGTCCACCCCAGACGTTCAGTTTTCAATCAATTCTCAGGAATGGAAGAGAAATAATATAGGCCTACCTACAGTAGTTTACTTTTAGGCATACGCTCGGCTTTGTCTAATCATAAGAAGCGGAAAGAAGAAAAGTGGTTCGATGTAGATGAGAAATTATTTACAGAAACGAAAAAATGATTTTACGTAAATTGTAGTGTTGGGGCGGAACACTGTACTACTCATTCCGCCTGCCAACTGCATACTGTCCTGCATGAAGACATTGTTTTACAACCCACTGTCTCTGACTATTCTTATAAAATTGTCTGTTACGATATCTATTTATACCTAACTTATATTTACCCATGAATAGTTTACGTAGTCCTACTACAACCATATTTTGTATATAAAAAACGAAATCGTGTAAAATTTAATATTAAAGTTTAGAATTACCCTTCAAACCAAGAATTCTTGAATTCTTTGTTGGATTTTTTAAAAAATTTAAAAAAATTTGATTTGTACAAAAACCTACTCCTATTTTGAACCGCTAGTTTATGGTCGGAAATTAAACAACCTCAACAACAATTACGTTTACATAGTAGAATTTTAAAACTAGAAACTGAAAGGTAAGGAATGAGAAATGTTTTTAATAATGCCGAGTTATGAGTCTAGGTCCGCAAAAGGGACCTTTCTACTGTCAGCAGATGACTTGAATGCTTGCGTATGGAATGCGGCCACTATTGGCTAGAGCAGCCTTGTCCCCAAGCCTCGCCAATAGTAGCGTGGTTGTCATAGTGACGGCAGCCCCTACCACAGTTAGTGCTGTGGTGGGAGAACTCTTTTCCGCACCCCGCTGCCCCCTCGCAAGCTTTCAAGTCATCTGCTGACAGTAGTTGCCTTTCTGCTGGCACCGCCAACTGGGCTGCCTCTTACTCTGCCACTACTTTACAGTTTACACCACGCTAGGCACAAGTATACAGTAGTTACCATTCCTTAATAAACAAATACACATTTTTCTCACTTCAAAAAGTAGCTAACATTTCATGTAAATAAGTAAATCCGTAGATTCTTTTTATCTTTAAGCCAGTTGAATAGGACTTGTTAGCAGTAAGTACAGTACTTCATTTGTTCCCAGAATAAAGACCTGAGTGCTTTTGTGCAATTACAGAATTTTCGTAGTCTGTAACACGAAGCCTAAACAAAAGTAGGCTACATGTCATATTATAACGTTAGGGCTTGTGAAACGGTGATTTTAGTCCTTACCTGATGCGACCGTTTGAAATAATTGCTAAATTATTAAAAAATACAATGAAAATATAAGGTAGTCGGTTCTTGGTGAACCTTTATGTTAAGAGTGAAATTAATTATTAATACAGTAAAATCAATTTCACAAATGGAAATATATTAGCTTTATTGGTACATATGTTTCGCTGTCTGGCAACTGGTTATAATTAATTGTTTAATGATTCTAATATATGTTTGCACTAGTAAACCAAACAGAAATGTAGCTTTTATGTATCCCTGAACCACTTTTCTTGAATAAAATGTTCTTATGTTCCTTTGTATGATTTCAAAATCTGTATTTTTAATTTGAAGGACGATAAGTCCATATTAAATTTTGTTTCCCTGTAAATTTAAAGCGTCATTTATGTTTATTGTATTTATACACACTCTACTTGTGTTTACTTTACTGCCCCACAACAATTGTAGTAAATTATATTAGTTTATAAAATTTAAAGAGACTTCTGCGGACATTAAACAAATGAAATGAAAAGTTAGATTGACTTTATGAAAGTTTTCCACATGACCAATACTCTCTTAGCGACATTAAAAGCAATACTGAAATATACAAATTTTATAATAGATTTAAACGTATATTTAAATATGTATATACTTTAAGGTATGGTGTGGACACACTTGTTTACGCTCGAAGAATATTCTGCGTGAAAGTGACCTAGACTAGAAGGTAACATACTCGTCTCTACGTAGATCGCAAGTTCCATTTTACTAGATGATTGTCACTCTGTCTTAGGCTAACAACAGACGAGACACCGGTGTACGGGACACTAAATGTACTATCAATTAAATGTGTGTCAACAGATGAGACACTGAGTAGTGCGCTACCAGATTCTGTGGCTCTACGGTGTCTCTCCCCGCGAGAAGCTGGGACACCGGCAGTGTCCCGTACACCGGTGTCTCGTCTGTTGTTAGCGTTATAGTATAGCCTACTTCTGGAATGGAAAATATAGACAGTGTAATTATCATTAAGAGATAAGAAATGATAATCACGATATCATTTTGGGTTCTCTCATTACATATCAAATTATTACAATTTAAGGGTCTGCTGTAGTGGCGGCCATATTGGATTTTTATCCCATAAGAGCAATGTTAAATTTCAAACCATTTATTTCGTTTATTTTTTATCATAAAATTGTTTGGATGATCTCATTTTAAGCACAATTACAATACGCATCCGTTTTGCATTTTAGATTTTTTTATATGCTTTTCTTTTGTTATGTAATTGACATTTTGTAAGTACAAAGTTTAAATTTTTTTCTTAACACAATAAAAAATAAATAATGAAAAGTAATTTGCAAGCCGGGTCCGAAATTTTATATAGAATATTCAGTTTTTTCCAGCACTCAATTAAAAAAGATGGATTTATAAAATGGTTTGAAATGAGGCAGTGTCAAAGCGCTCAGATGCAAGAAATTGCTTTGTTTAGATACGGTTATAGAGAGAAGCGCTTGCGTTTCCGGTTGCTTTCTAGTTTACCCTTAAACTAGTTTGACGCCATGTAGGAGTTACTGATTTAGACAAGTTTCGATGGGAATTACTGGACCATCCATTCTACAGGCCTGATTTAGCACCTTCAGACTTTCATCTTATTCTAAAACTTATTAATTTCTTTGTGGAAAGATGATGTATATCTTAACTTAGCCTACTTGTTAAATGGACATGCGGCATATTTATTTGACGACGGTATCAAAAAGCTGGTGTCACGACTTCACAAGTGTTTAGATATTAATGGTGACTATGTACAAAGTAAAACAATGTTCATATTTTCATTTTCTATTAAAGTTACGTTCATAAATAAACTTTTTCTTGTACTATTACAAAATGGTCTTAATTTAAAAAAAAATCTTTGTAATAAATTGTCCTGTTGAAAACGCAATTCCTTTTAAAAATATTACGCTCTGTAAAGAAATGAAAGTAATTTTCAATGCCTTATGCATTCAATTTAATTTGTGTTGTTCAATTAATTCGTATTAGGTACTGGTGAATTACAAATACTTAATCAAATTTCGCTTAATTTTGTTACAATATTTTATATAATAATATTTGCCTAGTTATTGGATTGTTGATTTACCGTAAGATTTTAAAACGCCTTCTGAAGATATACATGTATTTCTTTTGTTAAAAGTATGGAATAGGATACTTCTTGAAGAAATTTTGCGATGTATTTTCCAGTTGGCTTGTTTTATGAAAAGTTTGCAAAACAATAAATGGCCAATATAATAACAAGATGGAAAAATGTTGGTACTTTTTTAACTAGGTATCTATATATTGTTGAAATATCGTGTTATCTTACATTTGCTTCTTAGAATGACGGCTTTTTGTTATAGATTAGAAACAATAAATAGTTAAAGTGTGTATCTTATGGCTTGTTAAAAGAAAGACGTTGGCAATTAAGATAACTTTGGAATGCCACTCCTTAAGTTGGCACAATGGGATGTAGAGTTGTCTGGCTGTGTTTGGGTTAAGTACTGTACTACCCTATTCCTCAACAATAACAATCGTAAGTGAAATTACGTATTGGTTCCGTTGTGGTTTCCAGATTTTAACAAAAATATATCTTACCCATATAAGTCGATTTTTAAAGATGAAAAGCACATACGCGCTATAATCGCCTGAAATAAAAGTGTGTTCTACTAGATAAACATGCAGCGTGTGCATCCGGTTTTGTACTGGGGACCACTGAGCACTGAGCTACAAGATATATATAAGACCTTTTTTACTTTCTCCCCCTATACCATAGTATATGGAGAAAGTATTGTAATCGTTAAAATTTTCGAGTTTGAGTTTTTGGTGGAAATATCCGTTTTGGGTCCCCGTGAACCTAAAAAAGTGGTTTTCGGAGTGATGTCTGTGTGGATGTTATCAGACCTAGAGCCTAAACCAGTCGTCCGATTTTGATGAAATATGGTATGAAGGTACTTAACTAATCCACGGTATCTCCAGGCGTTTTTTCATTTTTAAAAATTTTTAAGGGTAATTTTTCCATAAAAACCCTTAAAATAACGGAAAAATCAACTTTTCTCAAAAACGGCTCTAACGATTTTGATTAACATTTTATAGTTTATTAGGGACCTAAAGTACTATAAACTATAAAGTTTTAATCAAAATCGTTCGAGCCGTTTTTGAGAAAAGTTGGTTTTTCCGTTATTTTATGGATTTTTATGGGAAAATTACTCTTAAAAATAAAAAAAAATTGTATTTTGAATTATTATTTTACTGATGAAAAGGTAGAGAATGTTATAGTACTTTTCGTCAAAGTTCTGAGGGAGAAAGTCAGTTTCCTGATACCGTTTATTATTGAAAAATACTTCCCCTACACGGTGGTATTTTTTATTTTTATTTATCTCCACCCCAGCTCGAAATATTAAGGAATATCGAAAAAAAAGTTTTCTATTTTTTTTCGACTTTGGAAAATCGATAGACTGGTAAACTTTTTTTATATTAATCTACATACTTTAAGGTACTTATAATAAAAAAAATCAGCCATATTGCAAATTACTGGTAGTTGTAACCTACACCGACTGGGTTATGAACAAAAAGTGAACCAAAGGTTGAAAAGATTAAAATAGAAACTGAAAGGAAACCTGTAATCCTTCAAAGGGGCAATACACTGGGTAAAGCCAAGTAGGCGAAGAACATTTTGAAGGATAGCACAAAACCAAAAATAATCAAGGTACATTGATGAATAAGTCTGGGTAGCGTAGCAGGAATGTAATAAGACGAACAGTTAAAATGAATAGGATTCAGACCAGGAAAGTAGGTATAAAAGTGAGTTTGCGCCATCAGTCGCTAGGATTTTGCATTTTGCCGGCCGAGTGTGGGAAAGAATATAAGATGTGACCGTGACCGTCGAGTCCTAGCTGCCGATGCGCAAACACACTTTTATACCTGCTTCCCTGGTCTGAATTTTTTTACATTGGAACTTTTCATCTTATTGATAATGTAGTCATTGGGTAAGGTTAGTTGATGTCAGCTGATCAGACATAAGTGATAGTGGAGGGTAGGAAAGTTAAACCAGTCAATTGACAACTGTCGGTCCAACTGGATATCATGGTTATTCTCTGGGTTAACAAAACTCGCGTTATATGTAAGTCGTAATTCGGTTAATTTTTTTTTTTACCTGGCTATTCATGCAGTGCTTCTTCTGTTTTGTATCACTTAAAACCTAATTTAAAAAGTTTGAAACATATTTTGTTGTAAGAACTTTTTAGGTGGTATATTGCGCTTGGCCTTAATCAAAGGGCAACTTTATAAATGAATTATATTTTTTAGCTGTTGTTCAAGCAATTATTGGTCCAGTTCTCCTTATTTCAATATTTCGTACTATAGTTTTTATTTTACTAATTATATTACTAGCATTGGCTGTTAAATTGTGTTGTATCAAAATAATTAAAATGCGTTTATTTGAACAAATTTTAGAAATCGTGTAGTAAATCATATGCAATCGACAGAAAAATAAGTTATCTTTAAATGCCTTGGAAAAGCAACAAAATCTAATAATTGTAAAATATGGCCATGGAAGGACAGTGATTGGCTAGGAACAGTTAAAATGTATACGAATAGCTGATAAACTGACATTTAAATTTGATAAATAAATGGCATTTTGAAAGACAATATAAGCTTTACTCGACTTTCTCTCCATTTTAGACTACGCTGCTTCAATTTCCGTGCCGGTATATCTCCACAATTTCATATTTTTAACCACCTTGGAGGTTGATTAAAAAAACCCCGTTTCTTAACGATCGTCTAGGACCCTAGCGGAAGCTGTGCCGCTGTGTGCCAAGTTTCATTGTAATCCGTTTGGCTGATTTTGAGTAACCATGGCGAGCGAGCGATAATTTGGCTCATTGTATATTCATTAAACCACTAGTTTTTTAAGCAGTCATGATTAGATTGTTATCTCTTGTTGATATTACTATTATCAGTTACAAAATTATGCTTCATGTTCTAACCCTCGAATCGGTCTCGTTATACTTACCAGTTTCCTTCCCACAATTTTGCCTTGGCGCCTCGTTTACAGTAGGCGTTCTAAACGACATTGGGCAATGTCTGCCTAGCTTTAGGATTGTGTTGTTCATTCATGTCGAATATAAAAGAGGTATGCCTAATAATTATTTAGGTCTATTTAAATAATTATTAGCATGCAATTTAATTACTAACAGTTTTATTTCCTTTGTATTTAGGTTATGTCTATTTGTTCTCTCTTTAGATTGTTCGTATAGCTCTAAAGGTAAATAAACCTTTCTTTAAAAAAGTTTGAGTAAATTTTTTAAATAGATATATCTTTAGAATATAGAAGTGATAATTCTAGTTTAAAACATACCTTGTTTTAAATTAAAAATCATTTTGTCAGAGTGCAATAAGTATCCTTTATTTTAAAAAAAAACTTTAAACGTAACAAGTATATTTAGAAGTTAGTATGTATCTTACAGGAATTGTAATTTAATTATATCTATGAGGGTGACCATCAATTTTTAAATAGTAAAAAACAAGTTAGGCCTACTGCAATAATATTCAGATACATTTAATAGTGCAAAGCTGGATAATATGCATACTCTGAGGCTAAGAAGATTTAATTTCTAATGCACAATATAGGCTATTATATAAACATTACAAATAAGAAACCAATAAAAAGCTGATTAAGTATATTTTTCAGATACTTTACTGTTATTAGAGTAAAATTAGACCAAAAAATACCCAAACTGGGAAATCCAAAAAAAAAACTGGGGAATGATTGTTGGAATTTGTTCATTACCCTTTGCTCTAATTGTGGTAAAACGTCTCCACCGAAATATTGCGGATTTTGGGGGGGAGGGGGAAGTTATAAAAATTGTGTGTTTTGGGTTTTTTTTTGCAAATATCTCTTAAATCCTTCACTTTAGAGCTTATTTGTTCTATAACTTTTTAAAGTAGGCTATATTACATTTTTTGGATTCCCCAGTTTAGGTCTAATTTGACTGTACAGTACAACCTCGCTCGACCAGCCCATGATAGTCCAGACCCTCTGTAATCCGGCCCGATTCTAAAAATAAAAACAATAAAAATGAATGGAAAAACTTAATTGCTTTTAGCAAAAGTAAAACAGCATTTGTTATTATAGCTAAAAACCCAGAACGTACATACCTACATATTAAAACACATTACATACAGTAGTATGTACTATATGTAAATATGTACGTACTGTATTTCAAAAGAAGTTTTGTTTTATCTCATGTTCTATAATAGGCAGACACAACTGCTCATAATTTTCATTGCTTTAATTATTTTTAATGCCTAAGTTTAGCCTAAACTTTCTCAATCAATCAATTATACGAATGATTCACTATTTCGTCGGTGAAGCATCATTTTAAGTGAACTCTCAGTAGTCCGGCTTTTTCCTAAATCCGGCTTACCAGCAGCCATATTAAGCCGAACTAGCGAGGTTGTACTCTGCTATGTATACTGAAATTACTAAAATATATATTTTAGAACCAATTGAATAGCTTTATCTGAAGTAACTCTTCATAATTTGATTGTGATTAGGCCTAAATACTTTTATAAACCTACAAGAAATTAAGAGTGTTGTTGATAAGTTTTAAAATAATTTTACTGGCAACAATGAAAGTTACTGTTGCATAATATGCCAAAATAAGTCAATGTAATATGATCTTTTTGTAATTACATCCACTACTTTTATATTCATATTAGCTGACCCGATCCGGCCTTGCACGGATAGACAAATCAAAGGTAAATGTAAATTAACAAAAAAATATATATCAATAAATATATTACACTATGTATTTCTTATTTTTTAAAAACCTTTCTTAGCAAGCAATAAAGGGCCCTACCTACCAAATTTCATTCCAATCCGTTCGGTGGGGTTTTTTAGTAACTTTGAGCCCCCCCCGAAACCCTTCCTAAAATTTTTAATATTTTGAAAACCTTTCTTAGAAAGCACCCACGGCCCTAGAGGAAGCTACATACCAAATTTCATTCCAATCCGTTTGGTGATTTTTGAGATTTCGTGATGAGTGAGTCAGTGAGTGGTATTTGGATTTTATATATATAGATTGTTCTCAAAATGTATTTAATTTGGAAACATTTGACTGGATGAACACAATTGAAAATGTTGTATAATCAGTTCTTATCATTGTGGTTTTTGTATCTTTAAACAAAAAGTAGTTGTTAAATATGACAAATTTCAGTTTTTAGAAATAAAATTACACTTTTTTAAATAGAGAATTTTCCAATGTTTTTAGATCGTAAAAAAATAGTTTGGGAAAAGTTTAGTGTAAATGAAGGTGACCAGGGAAAGTGGATTTTTTTTGCACATTTGAAAAATTAGACACTTAACTGAGTCTAAAATCATAAACCGGAAAAGTCGCTGACAAATATTATAGATATTACAAGAGAAATAAATCACAAATGCAGGGTATCATTTTGATAAGATTTTGACACTTTTATTTGTGACTGAAAACTAATGTGAGTTAATTTGCGCATTGGTTTTAGCTGAGTTTTAGTGTATTTTTTGTATTGTTTCATTTTATAAAGAGTAATGTTGTGGTCGCTAATTAATATTTAAGGTCAGTGCAATTTAATTGGTGGCACATTTATATTTTTGGCCGTGTTTAACAAAACCATTTAATGCCTAAATTAGAAAATCCTCATAATTCTAGAAACATTCCCCATATAGTTTTTTTTATTGGTTGTCTCCTTTTTATGTATTTCATCTCCCAGGCAGCAGTTTATAAAATAAATTTTAAATATTAATTCACATACCATTGTTTGATTGGTATTCCTTCTGCCAGGATGTTTATTTCCATCACGTGTCAGGTAATGGCAAAAAGGTGGTGTCGGACGTCGTAAAATAGATAAAACAAAATTCAGCAAAAGGAAATAAAACAGAGGATACAAAATCAAAGGACTTGGGATAGATCTTGACACTCGACAAACTTTAGTAAATTTATTGTCAAGCGAGACAAAGAATTAGGTCAGGTACAAAAATTATTAGTGATTTTTGGGGGGTTTGTAATTGTTAGAATGATGAAGGATTCATATATGAAACTGTAAATCACTAAAAGAATATCTTGTAAACACCTCCAAATACGTGCATAGAAACACATTCGAGCATCGATGGCGGGAAATTTGAGCTATCATATCCAAATTCAGTAGAAGAAGTAGACATTTTGTCGGTAATATATTTACCTGGAAAATTTTTTATTTAAAGCTAAATACCCACACCTGAAGTTAGGGTACATCACATCTGGATAGCTTCAAATGATAGGCTACCCACCACTAGATAAATTATTGTTTCAATTTTAAATTATTTTTATTTACTTATAAGAACTATGTATTTTCTATGTAGAATTACAATTATTTACTTTTTTATACATTTTTGTAATATTGTGTCAGTAGTTTATTTTTATATTTGTCACTACACCATAGTTACCAAAATTTATTATATTTTGTTTAATCTTTGTAATAGGATCTTAGTTAATTTTCATTCAGGCTATATTGATTATTTTGTTGGAGTTCTGGCAAACCTTCTATCTATCAGGTTACCAAGATGGTTGAATGTTCAGTGTGCCAATTTTTCTGTGGAACTTTTTATTTATTTTAAAAAATTGTTAAAGTTGTTCTTATTTGATTTTCGATAATGAGTGGAGCGTATGTATAGTTTAATTACATTTAGAAAAATAGGAAGTATTTTTTGTTATTTTAAAGTTTTTACTGGTCTTACGAAAAGTACTTGCAATGATAAAGTTTAGTAAATACAACTACCTACATTTCTATGTCAATTGACATTTTAAGTCGCTAAGAAAAGATCTGTCATGAAATGTTTGGAAAGCATCCACCTATTCATAGATAAAACTATTTTTAAAACTATGTTTAAAATAAAAACTCTTCCCCTCTCCTTGTGATTAGAATTTTGAAGACAATTTATTTGTGCTGAATTAATATTATATTTTAACCAAATTATATTAATTGGATGATGAAAATACAATGCAAGGTTGATAACTCCCTTTACTGACTGATTAGAGGAATATAATACTTACCAGCATATAATCATTCACATTGTGATGCAGTGAGTGCCAAGGAACTGTTTACAAAACTTGTGTAACTGCAGCCCACACATAAGCACATTCTCAGTTTAGATTTAGTTTAGTGTGGTCCGGGACATGGAGTTTATTAACAGGATTTTACATTTAAGTGATGGCAAAAAAGTCAAGGTAGGGCTAGTTATTAAATTTGTTTGCTTTTCGAGATTGGTTTTAATCAGTAATGAATGATAGATGTTAGTTCATTTTAAAATCCATGCAAATGGGACAAAGAAAATTAAATTTAAGTATTCAAAAGTATTGCACAATTTTGCTTATGAATGCTTTCAAAGAAGTAAAAAACTATAATTAGACAAATAGGCAACAAAATTGTTGTGTTAAGGGTCGGCTCTAGCTGTCGGCCATGTTGGCTGACACTCCATAAGACCAATGTTAAATTAAAATCCAAATTTTTCCTTTATTTTTGATCAGATAATTATGAACGATATGTCATTTTAAAGCTATGGCCAATATGCATGCAAATGGCTTTTCCAAAACTAAGAAAAACATTTTGTTTAATATTTATTAACAATTTAAAACATTGATTTTTAATATTTTTTTATGTTGTCACTATTAATTATAGCGAAAAACTACCAAGCCATTCGCATAGAAAATTTCGTCCCCAAGAGTTTGGTATTTTTTTAAAACGCTATTTGAACAATTGCGGGTTTTAAATGGATTTAGGCTTAGCAATGTCCGTGTAACCTACCGGCGCTATAGGGTGATTTTAAATATTTTTTACGTTGTAACTATTAATTATAGCGAAAAATTAAGAAGCCATTCGGATGAAGAATTTTGTTTCCAAGAGTTTGGTATTTTTTTAAAAACGCTATTTGAATAATTGCGGGTTTTACATGGATTTAGGATGAGCAATGTCCGCGTAACCTACCACCGTTATAGTTAGTCGCAGGTTGCTTTCTGTTTTACTAGAGCCGACTCTTAATAAGTTATTTTGTTTTAAGTAAAGTGGGTAGTTTCACAGTTTACTTAAATTATGTCAATAAATATGTAAATGATGAAGAAAAAACCCAAACAACTTTGCATTAAACATTTATTTCGAAGCAAGTTCTTTTGTTACATATATTTTAGATTTTTTTACTTACCCTACTGGCATAAAACGATGTATTTAATTTAAAACCACTAAACCAGTGATGATGATTCTGACATTGTAGGCTATATTATGTATGTCCATTTTGAATATGAAGTATCTAGATTTCTAAATAAACCATGATTAATTCCAAGATAAGCATTTAGAAGCACTGAATTGTTTAAAGTCTAAAATAAGATTTTGTACTGTTTGATTCTTAAAAAAACATTGTGAGAAAAATGTTAAACATTCCTTTCCAGTTGAATTTACGGAATTCGTCTCATATATTTTTGATTCTTAAAAAAACATTGTGAGAAAATTGTTAAACATTCCTTTCTAGTTGAATTTACGGAATTTGTCTCATATATTGAATTAATTCATTTGAGGAAAAGAAAATTTTTAAAACGAAGATATCTTATTAAAATCGTTAAATTGAGTTAACTATGTAGAAGCCTGCCTTTATTCTAATCCCCATTTCTATATTTAAGTAAATCAAACCAATACGGTGAGTTTTACGCTAATAACATTTTTTTGGTATAAATAATAGCTAAGACAAAATATGCTATAAAAGAATTAATAGACCTACATCTGTATAAGCTACTATATTTAGTTTCATAACTTTTAATTGTAAAATTTCTTTATTTTGAACTTTGCTTGAACTTTGCTTGGGGCCTAATCAGCTGTAGTGTGACACTTGGTGGGCTATTTTGAACTCACAAGGACACAGTTGAGTTGCCAACTTTTGACCTGAACACTGTAAACTCTTCCCCCTTCCGTCCTTAATTAATCACAGCTTAGCTGTGTAAATGGTTAAAAGACTTCAATCTTGTTTTGTTCTTGTGTATATATATTCTTGCATTAATCTGATCTTTAAGAGAAAATGACTGCAAAGGATTCATTGCATCACTTATGGGTAATTCCATATTACATTCAAACTGTGATTTTATCTTACAACTCAGATTTTAATTTAAGACGAATTTATAAGCCCATTTTAAAAATGAAAGTATGCCAAAAAATTACTACAATCAGATAAGTTACAAATACAGTTTGGCAAAAGTTTTAAAATTTTTCTGAATTTTGAAAACTTTTTAATGCTTGTACCTACATAAAAACTACCTCTCTAACAAATTTTGTTGAATTTGTGAGGTAAACAGTGATGATTTATGGATTGATAAAAAATATTTAATACTTGTAATTATAAAAATATATTTTCAGTGTCTCTATTCCTATATTGTGTGCTAAAAAAAAATATCTAAATGGACCAAGTCTATATTGTGTACATTCTGTTTTAATTCAGTGTTATGTTGTAAACCAAATAAACAACATGACGCTTGTTTTTTTCATGCGACCGCATGTGTCAACCAAATATATTATTATTACTAATGTATTTTCTGTTCTTTGCCATTCTGTATAAGGTATTTTTTGATACTTTAATGACAGCTCTAAAGATTTGTAAAGGTCAGTATAGTAACAAATTTGTTAGAAAAGTATATGTGAGTGTAGTTTCATTTCTCTCGACAGGTCCTTCATATCTTCTTAATTTTGTATTTGGTCATTGTCATTTGAAGTTAATTATATTTTTGTCCCGACAAGGTTTCTTGGCTAGTGCCATATTTGTGAAGTAATTGTCATGAAAGCTGTATTTGTTCTGGAAATTTTTTTTTTATATATTCCCCTGCCTGCTCAATTGGAAAAATCATATATATTATGAATTGGTAGTATTATTCCTTGCAGGTCCTAGAACTGTAGATGAGAAATAATTGTTGTTGTGTTTTAGGAGTATCATTTGTATTGGCTGCACCCTTTGCCTAATTTAATCACTGTTGTATAAGGCCAGTTTTATTTGTCTGGTCGGGTCTCTTGCCTATGGCAGGATCAAGAATTTTTCAGGGATTTAAAAATTTCGAAACCTGAAATCAGGATCGAAAAGAGGTCTCAACTCAGTACCTTCAAGAAGTGTAACTAAACTAAGCTGGAACCACTTTTGGAGACCTTTAAATTTGAAAATTTGTATTTTAGAACTTTATTTGTTGCAGCTCATGCACATTAAATTTTAGGTTTGTATTATGTTGGGAATTTGCTAAATATTTCAAATAGATAACACTACATTAATTTGTATATATAAAGCTTAGCTGAATGTACGTGGTGTGTTTCGTAAAATGAAATATAAATTAGACTGTTTTGTTTTTCATTCTGTAAGTCTGAATACATTGGGGTTCCTGAGAGTTTGTTGTTAGTTGTATCTTTTATATATACCACTTATGTATATATATATCTTATTAGTGGTATCTTATTAGTAGTATCTTATTAGTAGTATCTTATTAGTGGTATCTTATTTAATAAATTTTAAAATTCTTTATGTTCCTAAGATGTGCACATATATATATACCAAATTTTAAGTCTGTAGATATGTTGGTTTGGATTAACTTGGATTCTTAATACTCAAACAATTACATAAACAAGGCAATCAATCTATCAGGAACTTAAAGCTTACTCTTAGTTTTAAAAATATTTAGCTAGTATTGTATTTAATTTAAGACATTTTTTTTATGTTTCAGAGTGCAAGTGGTGGGGTCACCACAGCCCTAGCTTCAGAAAATAACTCTAAGGAGAATATTAGCAAGGACTTGCCAGCTAGGTTTGTTACTTAATTACTTAGCTAGGATTAATTAAAATGATGCATTCAATTTAATAATAATTTTACAGCAGTGGTTTCGTAAGGATCTTGCACTTTAAGGTTGATGGATATGAACTTGCATAAGTATATGTAGGAATACCAGTTTGATGTTACGTTTTTTCAACACCCTTTAGCTTGAATTATGGATCATTTTGCATAAGTATTTCCATTTTGGTCTTTTACCTATTTACGATTGCCATGGATTAGGATGTGGATATCTAATAATCAAATCTCTTTATGAAGCAAATGAAGGGCAACTTTGATATAACTACACAGTAATATAATATATATAGCCTAACCCGTTGAATGGAATGGCAATTTTTAGTGTAACATTTTTTATAAAGAAAATAATATCACATCTTCACATAAACTTTTGTCACAAATTCAATTTTGTATTAAATATGAAAAAATACAAAGAAAGGTAATTTTTTTGAATCTGTGTATGAATTAATATAAGGAATTAAATTTAACACTAATTGTCTTTATACATCCTTAGTCCTTAATTAGTACCTCTTTTAATTAAAGCTTAATAATTTCCTAACAATTAAAAAAAAACATTATTATTCTGTCATATTTAGAAGATGTATGCCCATTTTTCATAAAACAAGTCAACACTTCCATTTTGGAAAGCAATTTCATATGAACTGCCTTGGTTCTTTTACAACAAAATAACTCTTTTTTTTCTTTCCTTCTCTAATAAAAACACATCATCCGAATTTGTTCTGTTAGTTTTCTGAGATCTGGTTCACTTCTTGGATTATCCGGTACATTCTTTTGACCAAACCACAATGCCTCTAATTCTTTAACTGCAGCGGATTTGTAGTCATATCTAAAAATTAATTTTGTTCATATCAATGTTGTGTACCTTATGAAATCAAACAATTTGGCTAATAACATTAAAGGATATTTTTTCCAATATTAAAGTGATTTGTACATCATGTCATTTGTGTCAATTCACATGTATTTGTTACATTTGTAAACTTCAACCTCTGATGTAATCTTTTAAACATCTCTACGGTTCATTGTTTTTCATACTTCACCTGTTGCCAATTTGCTGGTTAACAACAAAACAAGAATTATCTGTTTTTCTTTTCTTTACTCACAAGCAAACACAGGGTTTAACCATCAACATTTCAAAACAAATTTCAAACTGTTGGGATTTGAAGTCATTTCCTGTTTTTACTTACAGTCTCAGTAATACAAGTACCTACTTTATACGATTCTCTTAGGAGAAATACTTTAAAAACTTTCTACATATATAAGTGGTAACCTTTGCAAATAATTACCCATTTGTAATAGTTTCACTACAAGAGCACTACTCCAAGATATGTTTTTATTTCATTCTTATCATCATTTAACTTGGCATCTTTGTAGGAGTCCAAACAAAACTTTAGCTTAGCACGTGATTCAGCTTCAGAAAACCCAGATACCGAGTATGCTGTATTTGATCTTAGTTAAATATTTATTACAACAACAGTAAAATAACAGGTCTCACATGATCTTGTCAACAGTATATCATAAGAGCTATAGAATGAAACCATGAAGAGTGATACAGGACAAGATTCAATCTAAATTTAGAAATATTTTTCTCTTCTTACTGGGGAAATTCAAATATTTGTTTTCTTCAATATAACTAACATTATGTTTCAGCAGGCCAATTCTATTATTACTTATAAGTAGTTAAATTATTAAAATTTAAAGATTACTATAATAATTTATACTTTACAAATCTGCTATAACTTAAATATAAGACACTACCTTTTTTGTTCCTGATTTGTAGGTAGAAATAAAGTTCCCAGTAGTAATGCAAAGGATCTGATCGATAAAAATTTAAGAATGAAAGAAAAAATAATATGTTTTGTATTAGTAGGAATAACTTGTGGTGTCTTTACAAAATGGCACTTTATAAGTTATTGGCAGAGTTGTGGACACAAATTTTAGGGCCCCTTTAAGGTTGTTCTCCAATTCACCCAATCTGTTCTTTCCTCCTTCTCAGAAATTCTTTAATCTATTTGGATGTATATCATTGTCTATGAGTCAGAGGCAAGAAAACATGTCTACCAATATCTAAGAAAGTAATTTATATTTTACTCTTAGTTTTTATTTGTGAAATTTATTGCTAATTTTCTAAAAGCCTGACCAAAACTTAGCTAAGTTTTAAATATTTGTCAAATGAAAATATATGCCAGGGTTTACTATATCTTCAAATTTATAATTTTCAATTTGAAGTTATTTATTAATGATGGGTTTTGAATTTCCTTGTTATTAATCATTCCTCCTGTTGTCACTTATGTACTCTAATATATTGGTTAGCCAAAAAATCTTACACTAAAACAACAAGGGAATAGATGTATTAATAAACTTTGAGCTTGACTAGTGAGAAGAAATTATTTAAAAATAATAACAATACACTAATTCTCACACACGTATGTTTAATGATCAAACGCGTATCAACGACAAAGTAGTCATCCTCAGTGATACATGAGCTACAACTTAAAACTTATAACTAGTTTAGCCTAGAACTAAGCTACATATTTATACCCCTCTACAAGAGTGGGAATGGTCTTAGCGTATAAATTACCAATAGGGTTAAACTACGTAATAACAGATAATAGAAGCTTGGTAAACTAGAAAAAAATGTATGCTGTATATATAATAACATATCAAATAACATTTAAGTAAATTAACTTTCTAAGTAGGCTACTTTTAACTTAGAAAGTTAATTTACTTAAATTTTATTTGATATGTTATTATATAATTTGTTTTTGCTAGTTTGTTAAGCTGAATCCATTTGCTAAATTACTTTTATCATTATTAATATTGCTTTATTATATAGTTTGCTTGGATTTATTATTTTATAATAGCCTATTACTGTTACATATGTGTCCAACACCATTCTGTAATATTACCCTTCCTCTCTCTCCTACTCACTTTAATGGTATTTCACTTGCTGTTGTTATCTGATGTTATGATAACCCTATTTATACCTATTGATAACTAGTTATACGTTTTTAGTTGTAGCTCATGTATCACTGAGGATGACGACTTTGTCGTTGAAATGCGTTTGATCATTAAACGTATGTGTGTGAGAATTAGTGTATTGTTATTATTATTTTTGAATAGATTTAGTTGATAAATCGAAAATAATCACCAATTCAATTGGAAAAAGGCAAACAAAACATCGGGAAAGTAACTTGTACAAATGAAAATAATTGAAGCTCTTATATAAATTCAATGATCAAACAAGCATAGAAATAAGAAACTAATAAAGAAAGCTAAATCTATTGCTATCCCCAATCTATAATATCCCTATTGCAAGTAAACATATTGAAATTTTACTTGCTGGTTTGCTACTGAACATAACTACTAACAGATTTTTATTATAAGTGCTTAATATTAAGATTGCGTAACATATTTTGGCATTTTGCTAAGTTAGAAAAAAAACTTTAATCTGTTTTATTCCAAGTGTGATATTATCATCTATTAAGCCGTAAATGTGTATAGTTATATACAATTCGGAAAAAGTTGTATGAGAAAAACTAGAACTTATGTACGTCATTAAATCAGACATGTTTGCTTAGGCTGGCTGAATTACTTACGGAGGCTTTCCTTTTCCTCCCTACCTTAATAGCTCTATACAAGTATTTCAATTTATGAAAGCAGGTGGGTCGATCTCCTAATTACAACTGGAACACCAATAGTAGCTACATTTTCTTTTGCATGAATAATTATGTTTTTCAAATTAGACACCCCCTTTCTTTATGGTGTAATAAATAAAGTGTATGTTCATTTTTACGAATGAGGTTGGATTATCTTTTGCCAACTTAACCACGTCATCTAAAAATTCATCTCAGTCCACTGGTTTATCTTATCCGTCTTTGTAGCATACGGGATATATCTGTATCAAATTTAGCAATCTGGAGAAAATTAAAAAAGTCTATATTTTTTGGTGGCAAAATGATACATACTTTTGCCAACTTGACAACATCATCTTCATGTGAATCACTTTCATCATCTAAAACAATATGTTCTTCCTCTTGTATCTCACGAATATCACTAGATTAAGATTTATCACTAATTTTACGTTACCTAAGTGTTATGGAAACAAACAATACAAAACAAAAATTAAGAAGGCGTAAATATCCCTTAATAGCAATTCTGCACAGACAGCTTAGGAAGTGATCATCGTTTGCATTTCTTTGTTCCCCATTTTCAAACGAATTGTAAATAGATTATTTTGCCATACAGTAGAGCGTCGAAAATCCGAACTAATTGGGACCGAGGGGGGTTCGGATTATCAATTTGTTCGGATTTTTGAAAACAACCAAGAAAATGCCACTTATGCACTTTAATCGATTAAAGTGGTTAAGCAGTACAAGCAGTAATGTAATTACAATACAGTATGTAAGACTATTTACATACTATAATTTAGAAGAACCTGCACGTACACAGTAGGATCAACATGATTACACTTTTAACTCTCAATTACAGTACAGTACATAGTTATAAGTTGTACTTTATAGTTAACACAAACGAAATAAAAAAAATACTGTATGTACGACACACTGTTATAATGATTACACAACGAGAAATGAATGAACTTTCTATATGTTTTCTGCTAGCGCTAAAGCAGCTTATTAGCGTAACAGTGAAAATACTAATAGTCAATCTGTTGTGAGAGCAGGTATTAAGAAGTGTTTAAAAAGAGATAATAATGTCAAACTGCGATGAAGATTTTTGTGAAATTTTTAACGATTGTTGGAATTTGCGAAAACGAAAACGATATGTTTGCAGGGGCTGCCTCAGAACGCGTTCGGATTTTTGACGTTTCGGATTATTGACGTTCGGATTATCGACGCTCTACTGTATATGTGTTGATAAGAATCAATGAGTTCAATTTTCAATAAGCTCGGTTTTAGCAAAAGCTGTGCAAAGCAATAGCTGTTTAATGTGTCATAAATTATGGCTCGATCGCTTCGTCCTCAGTTAAATGAGTTGTAATTTAGGGCTCTTTTATCAGTTCTGGGGTAAAATGTATTTTGTCAGTTTGAAAAACATTTTAGTCTATGGGTTTTAAAATTGGAGTAACGTAAGTTTGTGACAAGAACGTTTCAAAACATTTTAGATTTTAAGTAGTTTTCATAGGTGTATCTTGGATAGTTTTCCAAAATTAACAATGCTTTTTGAGGTAATCTATGTTTTTATTGAAAATGTTTCACTGTAGGTTCAAAAGTTTCATGAAGCCATTCTGTAAAAAAAATGATTAGTTCAACTTTAGTTTTTCTACACCAATGGAAAATGCTCTAGGGTGTTTTACTTTAGCAATCACTAACAAATCCAGTTCGAACAGGTCATATAGTTGATTCTGTTTCTAGCCACTTTTAACCCTGGAGCCCTATGTCATCGTGGTGTACAAATGTCCATTTTTGTAAAAGCTACCAAAATAATTCAATCTCATTTGCATTACATAGACTTAGTCAGGACGAAGGCTCCTTCTCCAATAATGTTTTTAATTGTTCTTTCTGAGATTTGACCTCAGCGAAATCATATAGCAAATTTTTTTCTGTAAGAGTTAAAAAAGTTGAATTCTAAAATGTCTTTTAAATTTGATGAACCTTCATTCAATTAGCTGAAAATCATATTGTTTGGAGAAGAATCAGTAGCAGCGATAAGAACCCGCCGCCCCCCCCCCCCCCGCAAGTTTGTTCATCGGGCCCCCTCCTCCCCTATAATATCTTTAAAACCATTATTACTACTGACAAGTGAACGGGTTAATTTATTCACTAACCGAGGCATATGACCCGACATTTCCTTTACTGCACGAACGCCATGGTCAATAGTTTTCGGCCTAAAGGATGACCGATATAAAATAAAATATACAATTTATGTGTTATTTTTACACTCGCGCTCCAAAGACGAATAAAAAACCTACTACTGAGACACGAGATAATTATTACAGAATATGTTAAATATTAATTAAAGTAAATTCAATAAGTAAAATAATTTATATTTCGTACAAAGAAAAAAATGTATTGTTAATAGTACGATTTAAACTGGTCTAAAACACTCTTATTGGTTTTAACTAATTTTCGTCATAAAAACGTATAGTAATAAGATTTGTATTCCTCTTAAATGTAGCAGTAATAGTATTAATGAGATTAGATAATTATTTTAAGAAATAAATTAGTATTATTAGTAAAATCCAAGTGATTATGTTTTCACGGCTGTAAATATGTCACTTATTATCAATTTATATAAGATTATGAATTAACTAAAAATCCATTCTACACTGGTCACTTTCTAGTATATACTTTTCGGATTATCTCGTGTCCTTTGTTTATCCAATGCCAATGCTTTAAACTGAGTATTTTGTAGTTTTGTTCATTGTATGGTAATAGTTTATAAGTTATTTAGGTAATTGAACAACTATTTACACGATCACTAGATCACTTAATATTAAAAAGATTATGGTTGAATAAATACTGTCAGTAGAGACAGTTTATCATAGTTTTACAGCCACATACCCACTGAGTTATTGAAGTTGGCCTAATCTGCATTTTTTCAAAAGAAGAATCTCTTCCACAATTTTATCTACATTAATTTCTCGCATTTCCTGTTGTTCAATACTGAGGATCGCCAAATCTAAGTCTTGATTGACTCATAGTACTTCTCAAATAATTCTTGAAAAGCTTCTTTCTGCTCTCTAAAAAATAATGGTTATTGCAGTTTTGGATGCACAATCATTTCTGCAGACATTTAGCTTATTTTAGTAATTTTTTGACAATACTTACTTAAAACCCCGGTCAAGGCTCGCGGGGTCCCCCCCGCACGGCGGGCCCTGTAACAAATAGATATACATAACTGATAATCATATCGGTACAGCAATAGCACTGCGTTGGAAGCTGTGGTTTAGTCAAGATTCAACATAAATTTATTATTTTGATTCGCATTCACAGACGTGCAGTTACCTGTTCCACACTCACAAGGAGCCTACCTGAAAACGCTATGGACTTGCTATCGGAGTAGCTCATGGACGGTTTGAACCTTTGAAATGTACTATAGTACACACTTATTATGTTTAATTATTTCCATGCAACTTGATTTAGTGATCTCTGTGTGCATGATTGTGTTTCAGTTTGTGATGATGGTATACAAATACTAAAACAGCTATAACAGCTGCAAAATAACAATGTTCTAATGACAATTTACATAACAGTAGTTAAATAGTAGGCTGTAAACGTCCAATCTATGACTGCTGCTGTATATGGTTATAATTTATTTGCTGTTTTAATTGTTGGTTTGCTTTATGATTTATTTTGAATGGATCTGAGCAATAGGTTATGCTTCTAAGCAATATTAGCATATGAGGTGTGATGGGTAAAATTTCAATACTGTATATTGTTAGTTATATTGCCTATTTCTTAAAATAAGCCAGAAGGATTCTTTTACTTCTACTAATTTACAAATAATGCTTATATATCTGTTACTTCATACTTACCTACTTTAATCTGATCTACACTTGCATGTTCTCGATGCAAAATATCAGTTGTTTCCCCTTTTCGCCGCTTTTAGAAAAATACTTAAAATGTCAAATATGTTTGGTTATAAATTTACTGAATATTTTATAGGTTAATTACCTTAATTTAAAATTACCTTTATATAAATTTACACTTTATTACAAAAATTACAATATGAACAATGCTAACCTTCTTCTGCATCCTATTATTAGGGATAATAACACATCTAAGATTATGCTCTGTATTAATAAACAGAATAGTTGTAACAAGATCTTATCAAGTAAACTAAAATGTTTGATTATTATGTAAATTGGACTACAGTATTAATACTGAAATATTTTATGTGTCAAGTATTTTTAAATTGTTGCATGTTGTTATTTTCTGTTTCCTTGAATATTCATATTTTGCTCATTTATTTGGTTATTTTCTAGTTAAATGCATTTTTGTTATTATTTGTTATTTTTTACAGTACTAAAAGTATTCCTGATAAAGCTGATAGACATTCTTTTTCCGACTCCAGCTATTCATCAAATATCGGACAGACTCAATCTGTTGAAACAGGTAAGCGGTTATATGTTTGCCATTTAAATCAGGACTATTTTGGAATAGACATATTGGTGGCCATAGACAAAGTAATAAATTACTTAAACAATTGATTTGAAAGATATTCTTGTTTAACTTTCTTAGTGGTCGGACTCTAAATTAATATGTGAAGCCTGATTACCCCATTATGACATGTTTACAACTAAAAGTTGGTTCTATTAAAAACAAATGGTGAGAGTTAAAAACATATGATTTAAAAAAACAATACACTAAACAAAGGATAATTGATTTCTCTTTATAAAAGTATTAACTAATTCTGTGATCTAAAAAAAAAACGAAAACAACTGGATTGAGTAAACAACACATGATACAGCGACAAAACTAACACCACATAATGTGGTTTTAATGCATCCGCGCACTTTAGTTTAACTTATGGTATCAACCATGCCTGGTATATTAATTTAAAAAACACTGACGTGTTTTAGTTCTAATATCACATATTGAAGTAAATGAAATATATAATTATTGTCTACCTTTATATTATGCCATATAAGTTTTACCTGTACTCTAAAATTGTACTGTTTTACACAATGGAAGAAGCAAAACTGTGTATAGGTACAATAAAAGTAGAGTTAACTTTTTGAATTTCAGAAAGCCATATATATTATTTGTATTTATACTTGTGTAGTTGGACCCTATCATTTAGGCCTAGAATGTCTGAAAATATTGAAGCATCTAAGATTAAAATTCTAAAACTGAATTATCAACAAAAAGCAACTATGTAATACACAAACTAGAAAAGAAAAGAAGTCATAAGTCTTTTGGAGCTTAAGGTTTTAAGATAAACCAAGGCCTCTATGCTTATGTTTTCACTTTTTTATATCCTAATAAAAATCCAACTTTAAAAACATTAAAAGTTTGTAGATATGTATTAATTATATTTTGTAATTAAAAAATAAACTTGGTTCTAGTCTTCTAGGCCTGTGTTCATACATTTTGTTAATATATTAATCTAAACATCAAGCTTATATATTTGCTACTTTTATGTCTGCACTATTAATGAGAATATGTACATATTCTAAAAAAAATATATTTATTTTGTATAATGTTTGGAAATAATTTAACCTATTTACAGTTACCAAACCATTAGCATAGGACAGAACATAATATAATGTAGGCCTACTCTTATTTTATATTATAATCTTTAAGTAATTTATAAACATAGACAAACCCTAACACACTGTATTTAAATGTAGACTATACTTAAATATGCATCCATGTTTATACAGTAATCAACATTATAACAAAAAAAGATGACTGCCGCTACCTGATGCATACTTTTTAAACTGAAGTGACAGAAAGGTGGTGCGACAAAAAAAGTAGACAGGCAAGGCCAGCTATTAAATACCTTAATACTAATGCTCATATCAAGTTTATGAATATCATTTAGTCTTTATTAATTTAATAACAGGAAACTAATGTGGCCACCATATATGTTATAGTTACTAGTAAATCTAATTTATAAAGAAACATTTATAATTAATTTGTATATTTTTACTGCAGATACTGATACAACAGCTGAGTTTGAAAGTGTAAGTGAGAAAGATTTCCAATTGTCAACAGAGTCTTCAGACCAACATCAGGTAATTCCAGTTAATGTCCTTCCTCAAATTTCACCATCTTTTGAAGGCAAGGTACTAACTAATTCTGAAGAAAATATTCGAGAAGAAACTAGAATCACAAATTGTGAAGAGATACCTTCTCAAACTACACAACTTGAAGAAACCATATCTTTCGTGCCATATTTTGAAGAAGCCTGTGAAAATATTTTGTCTAAAGAAAATACTGCAGTTACGAATTCTGAAGTTAATGTCCTTCCTCAAATTTCACCATCTTTTGAAGGCAAGGTAGTAACTAATTCTGCAGAAAATATTCGAGAAGAAACTAGAATCAAAAATTGTGAAGAGATACTTTCTCAAACCACACAACTTGAAGAAACACCTGGTGTACCCCGTTTTGAAGAAAACTGTGAAGAGATTTTGTCTGAAGTAAATTTTTCTCAAATTTCACCATCTTTAGAACACAAGATACTTCTTAATTCTGAAGAAAATTTTCAAGAAGAACCTAGAATCTTAAATAATGAAGAAATACCTTTTCAAACCACACCACCTAAAGAAACCACCCTTGGCGTGTCGCATTATGAAAAAAACGTTGAAGAGATTTTGTCTGTAAATACTACAATTAAAGATTCTGAAATTAATGTTTCTCAAATTTCACCATCTTTACAACACAATTTACAAATAAATTCCGGAGAAAATAATCAAAAAGAAACGAAAACCACTAATTTTGCAGACATATCTTCTCAACTCACTCCACCTAAAGAAACCCCGGAGGTGCTACATTTTGAAGAAAACTGCGATGAGATTTTGTCTGAAGTAAATCCCGCAGTTACATATTCTGAACTTAATGTTTCTCAAGTTTTACCACCATTAGAACACAAGTTACAGAAAAAATCCGAAGAAAATATTCGAGAAGAAACTAAAACTACAAATTTTGAATCTATAAATGACATAGAAGGCAATAAAGATACTTCTCAAATATCACAAGCTGAAGCACTTGAAGTTCCTAATTTTGTTGAATATACTGATGGAGTTTCTTTTATAATACAGTCTCTAGAAGGACTTAAAATCACAAATATTGAAGAGATAACTTCTCAATCCACACAACCTGAAGAAACCATAACGTACTTGCCTCATTTTAAAGAAACTTGTGAACAGATTTTGTCTGAAGTAAATACTCCAGTTACAAATTCTGAAGTTAGTGTCCTTCCTCAAACTTCACCATCTTCTAAAGTCCAGGTACTTATTAAAGCTGAAGAAAATTTTCGAGAAGAAACTAGGATCACAAATTGTGAAGTGATACTTTCTCAAACCACACAACCTAAAGAAATCACATCTGATGTGCCACATTTTGAAGAAACCCTTGACAAGATTTTGTGTGAAATAAATACTGCAGTTAAGAATTCTGAAGTGTTTGTCCTTCCTCAAATTTCTCCATCTTTTGAAGGTAAGGTACTAACTCATTCTGAAGAAAATTTTCAAGAAGAAACTAATATCCTAAATAATGAAGAGATACCTCCTCAAACCACACCACCTAAATTAACCCCGGTCGTGCCACACTTTGTAAAAAATGTTGAAGATATTTTGTCTATAAATACCGCAGTTATGAATTTTGAAGTTAATGTTCTTCCTCAAATTTCACCATCTTTTGAAGATAAGGTAGGCCTACTAACTCGCTCTGAAGCAAATTTTCAAGAAGAAACTAGAATCGCAAATCGTGAAGAAATACCTTCTCAAACCACACAACTTGAACAAAACTGTGAAGAGATTTTGTCTGAAGTTAATGTTTCTCAAATTTCACCATCTTTAGAACACAAGGTACTACTTAATTCTGAAGAAAATTTTCAAGAACTTAAAATCTTAAATAATGAAGAGCCTTCTCAAACTACACCAAATCACTTAACCCCTGGCATGCCACACTTTGTAAAAAATGTTGAAGAGATTTTGTCTGTAAATACTACAGTTAAGAATTCTGAAGTTAATGTCCTTCCTGAAATTTCACCATCTTTTGAAAGCAAGGTACTAACTAATTCTGAAGAAAATTTTCGGGAAGGAATTAGAATCACAAATTGT